>OY294053.1:28527243-28786435 GCA_958510825.1 Brachypterus glaber
AGAGTTTCCCAAATCCGATATTTAAAGTACAAAAAATTTTTAATCAACAAAATAAAGGTAAATATTAAATTTAATAAAAAATAAATAAAAAAAAACAATCCAACATTTTATGAAAATTATAAAACAGCAAATAATTATTATATTATTCACAGCGCCTGCGCGCGCTGGAATAATATTATACAGTAGTTTGAATATTCAAAATTTTTCCTAGGCAAAAAATTTTTGGCTATAAATTTGTTTCATGAAAAATTAAGCAACTTTTTTTTCAAAATCCCTTCGTCTGAGGGAACTAGGGTTTTGCACATGATAAAATTAACCCACAAGGCTGGAGGCGGAGTGGGTTAATTTTAGAGAGGGCAATATTATAATATGAGATCCTATGACAGGATTTAATAGAAAATTTTCTGCCATTTACTCCCTCCAAATATCTGCTCTTGTCCAGTGAAAGAAATTTTCTACAGGCATAGAAAATCCATACTCATACGTATGTATGTATACGTATGTAAGTATACGTATGTAAGTATACGTATGTAAGTATACGTATGTATGTATACGTATGTATGTATACGTATGTATGTATACGTATGTATGTTTATGTATGTATACGTATGTATGTATACGTATGTATGTATACGTATGTATGTATACGTATGTATGTATACGTATGTATGTATACGTATGTATGTATACGTATGTATGTATGTATACGTATGTATACGTATGTATACGTATGTATGTATACGTATGTATGTATACCTACATATGTATGTATGTACATTATTGGTTGAAATCCGACATTATAATAGTTGCTTAAAATAGTCAGTGTAGTTTGGTAGTTTGTATTTGAAATATATTTGTGACTATAGAAAGAATTATTTTTTACAGATACACATGGAATACCTTTTGACTTCCAATTTAGTTCAGAAACTCAAGAAAGTCAGGAAAATGAAGAAAAACTTTACCACAGCTTTAAAGATTTGCCATTGTACGAAAAACAGAAATTTTTTAGAGGAGACAATGAATTGAAACGTTTGGAAAACAAGAAAAATTATGAACCTGTGGGTAATAATCATTTTAATACCTTACCTCACTACGAAAAAAAGGACGATTTTAATCAAGAATATAATTTTAATAACATTAAATCGACCCAAAATAAAAGGCCCAGCAAAATAAATGAAAATGCTGAAAATAATATAAAAATTTCTGATTTAGCTCAGTTCTCAATTTCGGAAACATTTCCACCAAGGAAACAAAATATTCAAAATTTAAATGTTTACGACTTAGGAACTCAAAATGGTCAAAACTACTTTAAAATTGTTCCTAACAATTTGTTGAACAATGCAAAGGCTCAAATCATAATCAGTCATAATTTAGTTCCTGTAAAAAATTATTTTAAATCGGAAGATTTAAAACAAAATTTAAACAACGCAAAAACGGTAAAAATTGTAGATTTACCCCATTTTAAAATATCACAAACCATTTTGAATGCAAACAAACATTTAAATCAAAATCCTTTAAATAATAATTTAGAAAGTCCAAAATTGCAAAATTCTGTAAAAACACTAAAACTCGTAGATTTGCCTCATTTTCAAATCTCACAAGCTTTTTTAAATTCAGATAAAAAAATAAATTTGGAGGTGTCAAAGTCACAAAGTTCAGTGAATGCTGGGAGTAATATACAATCAAATTTGAAACACCATTATATCTCAAACATTAATTTAGTTCCTCAGTCACAAAATTCTGTAAAAACAGTTAAATTAGTAGATTTGCCTCATTTTCAAACATCACAAACATTATTAAATCGAGAAAAACAATTTATTTATAATAATAATCCAAAACTAAATATAAAACCTCTAAAGTCACAAAGTTCTGATAATAAAAATCAAGTAGTAAATTTGCCAAATTTACAAGTATCACAAAGTCCAGTGGATACTGGAAGTAATGTACAATTACAATTAAACAACCATTTTACTTCGAATAATCACTTAGAAGTTCCTCAGTCACAAAATTCTGTAAAAACTGTTAAATTGGTAGATTTGCCTCATTTTCAAATATCACAAACATTCTTAAATACAGAAAAACAATTTATTCATAATAATAATCCAAAATTAAATTTAGAAATTTCCAAGTCACAAAGTCCCGATAATAAAAACCAAGTAGTAAATCTACCTAATTTAAAAGTATCACAAAGTTCAGTGGACACTGAAAGTAATGCAAAATTAAATTTAAACCAGAATTATACTTCAAATAATAATTTAGAAGATCTGCCTCACTTTCAAATATCACAAACATTCTTAAATCCAGAAAAACAATTTACCTATAACAATAATCTAAAATTAAATATAGAAGCTCCCAAGTCACAAAGTCCGGATACTAATAACCAAGTAGTAAATTTGCCCAATTTTCAAGTGTCACAAAGTCCAGTGTATACTGGCAGTAATGTACAATCAAATTTAAACCACAATTACACTTTAAAAAATAATTTAGAAGTTTCTCAGACACAAAATTCTGTAAAAAAATTTAAATTAGTAGATTTGCCTCATTTTCAAATATCACAAACATTCTTAAATCCAGAAAAACAATTTACCTATAACAATAATCTAAAATTAAATTTAGAGGCTCTCAAGTCACAAAGTCCCAATAATAAAAACCAAGTAGTAAATCTACCTAATTTTAAATTATCACAAAGTGCAGTGGATACTGGAAGTAATGTTCAATTCAATTTAATCCATAATTATACTTCAAATAATAGTTTAAAAGTTCCTCAGTCACAGAATACAGTAAAAACAGTTAAATTAGTAGATTTGCCCCATTTTCAAACATCACAAACATTCTTGAACTTAGAAAACCAATTTATTCACAATAAAAATAATAATCCAAAATTAAATTTAGAAGTGCTCAAGTCACAAAGTCCTGATAATATGCATAAAGTAGTAAACATACACAACGCACAAGTATCACAAAGTCCAGTGAATATTGGAAGCAACGTACAATTAAATTTAAATCAGTCTTATATTTCAAATAACAACTTAAATATTTTTAAGTCACAAAATACTACAAAAACAGAAGAAGAATTAATCCATAACCTTAGTCCAAAATTAAATTTGGGAGTATTTAAAATTCCTGACAATAAAAATAAAGTAGTGAATGCGCATAATTTTCAAGGGTCACAAAGTCCATTAAATGTTGGAAGTAATAAAAAATTAAACCATCAATATAGTTCAAATAATAATTTAGAAGTTTCAAAGTCCCAAAGTTCTGTGAAAAT
Organism: Brachypterus glaber; assembly: GCA_958510825.1. Taxonomy (NCBI): domain Eukaryota; kingdom Metazoa; phylum Arthropoda; class Insecta; order Coleoptera; family Kateretidae; genus Brachypterus; species Brachypterus glaber. The sequence continues at coordinate 28,530,512 of OY294053.1, forward strand.
AGAAAAACTGGTAGATTTGCCTCATTTTCAAATTTCCCAGACATTTTTAGAAAATGTAGAAAAAGAAGTTCCCAATTCTCAAAATTTTTACAATATAGCTAAATTGCAGTCAAATTTAAACCAAAATTTAACAAATAATAATTTAGAAGTTCCAAAAAATTCTAAAAATGCGATAAAACCTGTAGACTTTCCCAATTTTCAATTGTCAGAAATATTAAAAAGATTGCAAAATAACCAAAATAATGGTTTAAACCAACCTGACTCACAAAAATTTGAAAATACTGTAATTTCAAATGTTAACCAACATAATAGCTTAAACGATAATTTAAAGAAACCAAATATTGTAAATGTTGCAGACTTAACCAATTTTATAGCATCTAAAAGCATTTTGGACACAGGAAAAAGGGTAAACCCAGATTCAAATGTGAATATTAACTCAAAATTTAATTCAAAAGACCTTAAATATCAAAATGTAAAACCCACAGTAAATATTTTAGAACCTAATTTAAACTTAAAAAATACTAAGATTCAAGTTAATCCAGTTTCTGATACTTTACAAAATAAAACTGATAATACTGAAAAACTCCATACACTCTATGTTTTACCACATTTTGAAAATTCAAGAAAATTTAATAAAACATTAAAAGTAAATGATTTACTTTTGGATAATGACAAAAATAAAAACGACCAGATATGGATATCAGATCTTAAGACTCAAAATAAAGTTTTAAATGAAAATGTAGCATCTCCAAATTTAAATAATAAAAATGTAGCTCAAAATGCTGCCAAAACTGAAACAATTAATACGTTCAACCTGTTACCGTTTTTTGAAAAAGATATAAATTTTGAGTCGAATCAAAATTCCATAAACTTAACACAAAATATAAATGACAATGAAAAATCAAAAAATCAAATATTTAAAACTTTGAACTTCACGATAAATAAGAAAAATGTGATTACACCAAATTTCGAAAATTCTAAAATTAATAATAGAATTAACCTTTTACCTAGTTTTGAAAAAAATCTAACTACAAATTCACAAATTCCTACACAAAATCTATTTGATATTGAAAAATCAAAAATCCCTGCTGATTCTGAAAACCCTGGAAAACAAGGCTATGCCGGAAAAAATACTGAGGAAGTTAAAACATTTGACTCATTACCTCTTTTTGAAAAAAACATAAATTTTGAAAAAAATCAAAATGCAAACTTTAAAACGCCCACACGGAATTTTATCGACTCTGAAAAACCCAGAAAACAAACATTCAAAACGTTGGACTATAAAGTTAAAAATTTGATAAATTCTCAAGTTCAAGATATATTAAAAGATGACAAGGACAAAATTACTCAGGTTTTGGTAGATATGCCAACAAAAAAAGTTTTGTTAAACATTCGAAAAAAACCTTCACAGGGGTTGGAACCTTTAAACGAAAAACCTATATACGCAGTGTAAAGAAATATCACGCACGTATAAACGAAATATTACGATACGACGATTTATACTTTTTTACTTTACCAGTTTTACCAACATTATTCATACATTATACAGGGTTATTCAGAAATAAGTTTGAGAAATTTAAGAGGTTATTCTACGTTAAAAAATATGAAAAAAAGTTTGTATAAAGGTTGGTCCGGAAATGAACCTTAAGGGAGCCTTTATTAAGGTTTAGGCATGAGCGATAATCCATTATTGTGGTTTAGAAATAATATTACAGAAATATTAAATAAAAACTGCTCTTTAGATGTGCCCCTACGAGGGTCGTAGCTCCCTTAGGGCTCATTTCCCGACCAACCTTCATAGGAACTTTTTTTTCATATTTTTTAGTCGCCTCTTAAATGTCTTTAACTTATTTCTGATTAACCCTGTATTACTGTTTCATTATCCAAGTTACATTGACAACATGGTATACCCTGATAGCACAAAAATCTTCTAAGAAGATTCTTAAAATAAATAACCGGAAGGAGAGCATGCTTCTTAGAAGCATGTCTATTTTGCTCAGGATATTCTAAGAACGATTAAAGAAATGCAAAGGATACCGTTTTAATCGTGCTGGGAGTTCCTAGGAAGCTTCTTATAAGCCTCTGCATCAAATAAGAATGTTTTAAGAAGCATGTTAAGAATGTTCTTACAAGTAGGTACATGTACTTTTAAGAATATTCTTAGCATGCTTCTTAAAATATTCTTATTTAAAGTAGGTAGGCGTTTCAGAATTCTTCATTAATGTAGTTTTTCTCTTTCTTTCAAATATATTTTATAATACTCGATCCTTTTTATGGAGTGATATCATAAATTTAGACATGGCTAAGATTTTTACGTCTTTGTGATAAACCTAATAAATAAAGTACATTAAAATCTTTAGATATATCCATCAGGTAAGATTCATATGCGATATGCAGTTTTACTGTAAAAGCAAACTTTCCACCAGACATAAAAATCATGCGCCACACAAAAATCCAATGTTTAGAGAAAAAAATAGCAAATAATTATCAATTTAAAAAATAATAATTTTAATTTTTTGTCTAAAACTATATAAAATCAAGTTATGCCTAAAAATACATCCATTTCTACTACTAGGGTAAAACTTATGTTATTAACAACAATTTTAAGAATATTTGTAATTCTAACCTAATAAAATTAAAATAATATAGACGCCATATAATGTTTTAAGAATATGTATTTGGGAATATTCTTAGCAAAATACTCTAATCATGCTTAGCATGTTCACTATAGCATTATTCTAAAAATATTCCCATTAGAATATTTTAAGAATATGTTTTGGTAATATTCTTAGCAAAATACTCTAATCATGCTAAGAATGTTTAGAGTAAAATCACTTATGCTACTACAGCAGTGCACCTTTTAAGAACATTCTTAGCATGTTTACAGCATTATGCTAAGAACCTTTTCAAGGGAACGATTAGAAAACCTTCTTAGGATGAAGTGTGTTATCAGGGTAGCTGGATAAAGATTTTATGAATAAATGTATGTTGGTATAACCCTCGGTATAACCGCGGTTAACTAAAATACTATGAATTATCGGATCGTAAATATTCTTTTTTTAGACAAAATAAAAATGTATGAATTGAAAAAGTATTTTCGAATTATTCACATGGAGATTTTAGCAATGCATATTCTGAATTTTAAATAGTTCCAGAAACAAATAATTTTAATATTCAGATATGGAGTAATTGTAAGGGTGCTCTTAAGAGTTTTTCTGTACCTCTAAAAGGACCTAAGGTCCTTAATAAAGGGGCTTATATGTTATGAACAGCCATTTTATTTTAAAATCTGTTAAGCTTTACTTTATTTGTATATTTAAGTACAATATTTAAAATATTTTGTAAAAAAAAACTAATTCATATTGTTACTTCTCAGTAGAATATATTTAGTTATTCTTATACTTAAAGTATGCTACCAGCAATTCATTTGTTGTATTACTGGTTGCCTAGCATAAATAGCGATTTGCTATTAAATATAGTGAATTAGGTTAGGTTAGGTTGGCAACACATTTTGCCACCAGAAGTCAATTCGAATCCAACCGACAGTCACGCGCGTCGGTAAATAGTTAGGTTAGTTACCATTTAAAACTACCTTAAAACAATGAAACGGAATTAATACTAAGTGAACGAAAGGCTATAATTCCTACACAAAATCCATTCCTTTACACACATCGACACCAACCAAGGGAGCAGCACTATGAGGTACCTCGAGAAATAGTCCAGGAAAACACATGGTGAGTCCTTTCCTTTTTCTTACCAATTCGAAATCTTCCGATAGCCCTAGCGCTAACATTTTGATCCTATCGAGCCGAATTCTTTCATTTCAATTACTTTCAAAATCCTATGGAATATATACAGTCAAAAAATCAATCTTAAAATCATTTTTTTGTTAAAAATTTCTAAACAGAAAAAAAACGCTGTTATCAGTTATTATCACATAAAAACGCTTACTGGAGTAAACTTCCTGGTGTGAAATACTGTTTTCGCTATAACTCAGGGGTATAGAAAAAAGATATAGTGCTTACAAAACTCAAAATACATATTTTGCCATTCATAAAACATAACTTGCCTGTCTTGGGGTATATGCATAGAACTACCTAGTAACTTTTGCTAAAAATAAACCCTTTTGTCGTTCACGACCTTTTGAATGTGTCTGAGGCACGTGGGGTACATTGCTTTCACCAGAAAAGTGCTTATTGATAGTAAGGGGGTCCAACGTAGGAAAGGATATGAACTCGTAACTTCATTTTAGCATGGGGAAATTTTAGCATATACCAGACTTAAATGTTATAGCAATAAATATCATAATGTATTAAGGCCTGTTCACATGTTTTTTGCTTATGTGTGGAAAAATATAGTTCATTCTACAGAGTGTCCCAATACATTACTTGCTTGCAGGGTCATATCGAGTAGAAGGTAAGTTATTGTCAACAGTATCGATAACATTTTCTTTATCTCTTACAGGGTGTTTTTTGGATTTGTAGCCCACTTTTTGTCACAGTTATACTTACAGATACAAGGCAATATTTATTTTCTGTCTGTTTTAATCTTTCTTACTGGATTATACAGGGCAGTCAATGGTTATTGCTCCCTCTTGGTCATATTATTACTTGCTATACAGAGTGATATTTTATTTTTGTCCTTTTTTAGTCTGCCTTTCTAGACTATACAGGACGGGTAATATTTATTACTCATTTTTGGGCCAAATTATACTTTCTTATTGGGCAATACTTTATTTTCCATCTTTTAGTCTTTCTTTCTGGATTATACATGGTGGTCAATATTTATTGCTCACTTTTGGAAAAAAAAACTTACTTGCTCATACTAAGCAATACTTTATTTTCTACCCTTTTAGTCTTCCTTTCCGGACTATACAGGGTGGTTCATATTTATTGCTCGTTTTGGTTAAAAAGATTCTTGCTTGCTGAGCAATACTATTTTTCCTTTCTTTTAGTCTTACTTTCTGGACTATACAGAGTGGTTAAAATTATTGCTCGATTTTGGTCAAAACTTTCTTTCTTACTGAGCAATATTTTATTTTCTGTCCCCTTTAGTCATACTTTCGGGATTATACAGGGCGGTTCATATTTATTGCTCTCTTTTCAAAATTTATTACTTGCTTATTACTGGGCGATAGTTTATTTTTCCTTCCCTGTTAGTCTTTAGTTCGGGACTATACAGGGTGGTTTATATTTATTGCACCACCTTTGGTCAAATTGTTCTTGCACGTACAGGACGATTTTTGTTTTGCACATTTAGGTTCTTACTTGCCTTGGTTTTAGATTTTTTTGTATTTTTACCATCCTACCAATATACTTACAGGGTGATTATTTTTTCTTGCAACTTACATTTGTAAATCACTTATACCAAGTGATTATATATTTTGCTTTGTTGGTACAAGGTATTCTTTAATAGAATCGTTTGTCATTTAATTTTTTATCTTATTTCTTCTTCTTCTTTCAAAATGGAAGTCGACGAGCAAATTGTCTATCAGCAAAGACTAGGCTTTCTGGACAGACTTAAGCGGATACAAACTGCAGCTACTGCAGCTTCAAATGACGTCTCCAAAATGGAAGAATTTAAAGCCAAGTTTGGTCTAGCTTCGCTTGCACATAAGAACATAGAAAAGGCAAATGATGACTATTTAAGAATTATACTCAACAAAGAACAGACTGACGCTGTGAGGAAACAAGAGCTTGTCAAGCTTAAAGATTTTCTTACAGCGGCAGACGAAATTTTTTGGGAAATTCAAAGGGTCTACAATAAGTTATTTGGAGTTAGGCAAGAAGCCGGAAAGTCTAACATACACTTACCCACTTTGGAAATAACCAAATTTGATGGATCACATCAAAATTGGCCTCATTTTTATGATCTTTACACAGCTCTAGTACACTCCAATAACTCTATTAGCGACATTGAAAAATTCACGCACCTCTTAAACTCCCTTAAAGAGCCAGCACTTGCGATCGTTAAGGCTATCCCGCTTTCTAACACCAATTATTCGATTGCTTTTAATGCGTTGTGCCAACGTTATCAAAACAAGAGAATCATTGCGCAAAAATACTGGTCAAATATTAGTAATCTCCCGGAAAAAATCCCAAATAATGCAACAAGCATTTTTAAAATGCTAAGTACAGTGTCTGAGAGCTTGGCGGCATTGGCCCAATTAGAGCTTCCAACTAATGAATGGTCATTTATACTGTTTGACTTAATTTTCAAAAGGTTGGATAAAAATCTGTGTACCAAATTTGAAGATACCAGGGTGGATGACAGTTTTCCTACCTATGATGATCTCCGAACATTTCTAGAGAATCATGCAAAGGCCCTGGAATCAGTGGACATGCTTACATTAAGAAAGGCAGATATTAGCGCGGATAGAAAATCTTCGGAAAAATCTTCTTATCCAAATTCCTTTCAAAAGTCGTATAGTCAAAAACCAAACTTTCAAAAATCTGACCGTCAAGCCCCCTATACTTTCGCTCAATTTTCTGGAGGCAATTCGAAACAAAATTCTTGTCCTTGTTGTAAGGCTCAACATTCCTTATTTAAGTGCGACAAATTTAAGTCGAAACCTACTGAGGAAAGACATAAATTTGTAAAATTTAATAAAATCTGTTACAATTGCTTGGGTTCACACACATTACGAGAATGCATGTCAAACTCAACTTGCAAGGTTTGTCAAAACCGTAGCCATCATACTCTGCTGCACTTGGAGCGAAGTCGGTCTGAGTCCAGCTCAAGTGCTGAACCAGGCCCGAGTTCGAAACCAAACTCAAATTCGGTGTCTTCTTACAAAACAGCCGACCCAGAAACCAATATTGTTGGTACGGTCAGCCTTAACAATAAGGCACAATCAGCTGTTCTTCTGTCTACTGCAATCGTAGAAATAAAGGATAGCGAGGGACAGTATCAGAAGTTTAGAGCGATGTTGGATAATGGCTCGATGTGTTCCATACTTTCTTCAAATTGTGTCCAGAAATTAAATTTAAAGGTTAAGTCGTCTGATCAGAAAGTACAATGGCTTAATAATATTAAAACTGATGCAGTAAAGGGTGTTACATCGTGCAGTTTTAGATCTATACAAAATCCGATGTGTACCTACAATGTGGACTGCATTGTCATGCCATCGATTTGTAAATTGTTACCTTCACAACCATTATGTTTAAAAGATGACTCTTTTATTCATACGCTTTCTTTAGCTGATCCCAACTACAATAGCCCGTCTGAGGTGGATGTTCTATTGGGATCAGAAATATATTCCCAAATTATGCTGGGAAACATACAACGAGGAGATAGCTCTGAACCTGTTGCATTCGAAACTACTTTAGGATGGATATTAGGTGGCAGATGCAATAACTTGAAACTTAAAAATCAACAAATGCATACTTTCTGTGCGTTTGATTCTGATTTAAATACGACGCTAAAGCGTTTTTGGGAAGTTGAAAATTTACCTTCTAAGAATCTTGAAGCCCCCGAAGACCGTTTAGCGGAAAACCATTTTGTCTCAACGCACTCCAGGGATCAATCGGGTAGATTTGTGGTGTCATTGCCGTTTAAGGATCCACAGCCTGAGCTGGGAAACTCTTATGACATTGCATTAAGTCGATTCTTTCAACTGGAGAAACGACTTTCGAAAAATGATATATTAAGACAGGAATATGTAGATATCATTCGAGACTACATAAATTCCAATTATATGTCACTTGCACCTTCTAAAGATCCAAAGGCAGGTTATTACATACCGCACCATTGTGTCTTTAAACTTGATAGTACGACCACGCGTACTAGAATTGTATTCGACGCAAGCTGTAAAACTTCCAATGGCTTAAGTCTTAATGATAGTCTTTTGACAGGTCCAAAACTACAATTGGATCTCCCATCCATTCTGTTAAGATTTAGGAAATTTGCTATTGTGTTTACGGCAGATTTAAAGCAAATGTTTCTTCAAATTCTAATAGAACCCAAATTTCGTCATTATCTGAAAATCTTGTGGCGTTTTGATAAGTCAGAACCGATAGAAACATACTTTCTTAATACGGTAACTTTTGGTCTTTGTTGTTCACCTTTCTTGGCACAAAGAACCATAAGACAACATGCTATGAATGAAAAGACCGCGTTTCCACTTGCGTACAAGGCGCTGATGGATGGAATCTACGTGGATGACGTTGCTTACGGCTGTTCTTCGCTGGGGGAAGCTCTGCTTATGCAGAAAGAATTGTTGACCTTACTTAAATCAGCAGGCTTCGAACTTCGGAAATGGTCCTCTAATAATAGTAAATTATTAGAAGCTCTCCCTGAAGAGCTAAGAGAAAACAAAACATTTGCATTGGATGAACCAAACTCAGGCATTAAAATTCTGGGAATGCAGTGGAATCCATTGACAGATACGTTTTCCTATAAAGTAAATATATTGGAAAGATCTTGCACAAAACGTAATATACTGTCCGAAATTGCTCGTATCTTCGACCCCGTTGGGTTTTTGTGCCCGCTTACTTTGCTTGCTAAGCATTTAATGCAACGGTTATGGACGTTGGGACTCGATTGGGACGAAGAGCCTCCTTCCGATATCCGAGCAACTTGGGAACAGTATAAGAATGAATTACCTCTTCTTTCAAGTTTACAAATTCCGCGAAGAATTGTATTTAATGAGGTAGTGTCTTGTCACATACATGCCTTTTGTGATGCTTCACAAATTGCATATGCTTCGGTGATATATTTTAGAAATGTCCTGATTTCTGGAGAGATTAAAGTGTCTCTAGTGACCGCTAAATCTAAGGTAGCGCCACTGCAAAATAAGATGACAATTCCTCGTCTGGAACTTTCAGCTGCTTTATTAAACGCAGAGATGATCGAATTTATTTCTTCCACATTTGCAGAGGACCTTCCCAATCATAAAATATATGCTTGGACTGACTCATCAATTGCACTTTCTTGGATTAAATCTCCTCCATATAAGTTCAAAGTTTTTGTGGCAAACAGAGTGTCACAAATTCAGGAGAAAGTTCCTCCACAATATTGGCGTCACATTGCTGGGACAGAAAACCCAGCCGCTGATAGTGCCTCTAGGGGACTTCTTCCTAGAGAACTCTTGGAAAATTCCAGTTGGTGGTCAGGCCCTAAATGGCTACATCTCCCAGAAGAATTCTGGCCCATTTCAAAAATTTCACCTACTGCAGACGAGGAAATCGATGCAGAGATTTCACCTACAGCCAAACTTTCATGCGTTATTGTTGAAGAAAAGCACATTTTTCTTCAGGTTTTGGATAGATTTTCTTCATTTTGGAAAATACAATCAGTCATTGCTTATATCTTACGGTTTATCAACAATTCAAAGGGCAATGCTAAGGCCCATGGAATTGTGTCTATCACGGAGCTTCGCACTGCCATGCTGGCTCTTGTGAAGATTGTCCAAGAACACGCATTTTGTGCCGAAATTGAAGCATTAAAGGCCGATAAACCATACCCAAAACCCCTTCGAAAATTGTCACTATTTCTTGACAAAGAGAATATGTTGAGAGTCGGTGGAAGATTAAAAAATTCCAGCCTCTCATTCGAAAATAAACATCCGTTATTGTTACCAAGGGATCACCGGTTGACTAAAGTGTTGATAGAATACTTTCATGTCGTTCATTGTCATCCGGGACCTCAAATTCTTAACTCAATTCTTTCTCAGCAGTTTTGGATACTTTCTGCAAAGCGAGCAATACAACATTGTATTTCCAAATGTGTGAAATGCTTCAGAATTAATCCAAAACCAATACAACCTTCCATGGGAAATCTTCCGTCCTCCCGTGTCAACCAGACAAAAGCTTTTGTGCATACAGGGGTAGATTTCGCAGGTAGTTTTACCATAACCTTAGGCAAGCACAGAGGTGCTAAAACGTATAAGGCTTATTTATCCTTATTTATTTGCTTTGTAACCAAAGCGGTCCATTTAGAGGTGGTTTCGGACCTTACTTCGGAAGCCTTTATCGCCGCCCTCCGTCGCTTTGTGGCCAGACGAGGTAGATGTTCGCATTTGTATAGCGACAATGGTACTAACTTCGTGGGAGCTGATCGTATCCTACGTGGATATTGTGAAGATGCTGCTCATAACCAAGGTTATCAGTGGCACTTCAATCCTCCATTAAGTCCGCACATGGGCGGTCTGTGGGAACGTTCCATACGGTCAGTTAAAAACCTGTTGCTACGTACTGTTGGCGATCAGGTACTTACGTTTGAAGAGCTGAGTACTTTGTTTGCTCAAATCGAAGCGACACTCAACTCTCGACCACTTTGTGCAATGAGCACAAGTCCCGATGACCTAAGGGTTTTAACGCCGTCCCATTTCTTAACTCTGGAGCCGATCAATTCGGTCCCAGATATAGATCTTCTTGCCATACCAACCAACCGTCTTTCACGTTGGAATCTTTTACAACAGATGGTTCAATCCATCTGGAAACGGTGGAGTAGGGAATATCTCCACACACTACAGCAGAGATCTAAATGGACTCAGAGCAGTAGTTCCATTAAAATGCATGCTATGGTCTTAATTAAAGATGATAACGTCCCTCCTCTAAAATGGGTTTTAGGAAGGGTAGTTCAAATTCATCCAGGGTCTGATAATATAGTCAGGGTGGCTTCAGTGCGTACTGCCACAGTTATATTCAAAAGACCACTAGTAAAATTATGTCCGTTACCGGATACTGATTAATTTTAGGCTATTTTTTGTGCATATATCTTAAGTACTTTAGGATACTTATTTATTTATTTTTCCTTTCTTTTTATTATTTTTGGGATAATTATTCATACACATACGTATATAGTTTTCTTATATATATATATTTTTTTATTGGGATATATCTTACATTTCTCGGTTTTTAGCTATAAGTTAGTATTTAGTAGTTATAGTGAAAACTGGGTTTTGCACTAGGGGGGAGTATGTTACTTCTCAGTAGAATATATTTAGTTATTCTTATACTTAAAGTATGCTACCAGCAATTCATTTGTTGTATTACTGGTTGCCTAGCATAAATAGCGATTTGCTATTAAATATAGTGAATTAGGTTAGGTTAGGTTGGCAACACATTTTGCCACCAGAAGTCAATTCGAATCCAACCGACAGTCACGCGCGTCGGTAAATAGTTAGGTTAGTTACCATTTAAAACTACCTTAAAACAATGAAACGGAATTAATACTAAGTGAACGAAAGGCTATAATTCCTACACAAAATCCATTCCTTTACACACATCGACACCAACCAAGGGAGCAGCACTATGAGGTACCTCGAGAAATAGTCCAGGAAAACACATGGTGAGTCCTTTCCTTTTTCTTACCAATTCGAAATCTTCCGATAGCCCTAGCGCTAACACATATAACGATACCTTAATTCTGAACTGTTGTATAACGAAAAGTCAAAAAATGCGCGTTGAGTACCAGAGCATTAATAAATAATATTAATGCAAAGAAACCCAGTTAGTCTGTCAAATTTAATTTTTATTCAGATTCTTATGTAAAAACTTTTCTACGCAAGAATCTGATTTTTTTTTTTTAATTTTACACTTTCAAGATACAACACTCTAGAACTGAGGTAAATAGATGTATTTTTAATAAAATTTTAGTTATATAATATTGCAGTTTTTTTATTCAATGAAAATATACAATAACTGTATATTTTAACACGTCTTTTAATAACTACTTGGTTCTGTCCATAGCCAACACGTCTTTTAATAACTTTACTTGGTTCTGTCCATAGCCAACACGTCTTTTAATAACTTTACATGGTTTTGTCAAACGTCAAACTTTATGGTAAAGTGTTTTTAGTTGTGTATACGACAAATGAGAAACTTTGAATTTTAATTTATTCGAAAACATTGGAAAATACCTATCGAAACGTCACAACGTGAAAAAAGTTTTTTAATTGAATACCCCCCATGACTTTCCTGACTGTGGGAACCCACGTCCTCTAGAAAACTTTGTTTATTCTATATCAGTAAAATTTGGCATGTGCCTATCAGGGACGTCTTAGTAGCACAAGCAAGCACTTTCAGAGGTAAGAAACTTTTTTTAGTCATCAAATTTTCTAACAGGGTAATTTTCAGAGGTAAGGACCTTTTTTTTAGTTATCAACATTTTTGACAGGTGTATATAATGCTTTTTTCCGGGGCGTTTTCAAGGAGGCCAAAAGTCTACAGACGCCCCTGGTACCTACCTATAAAGAATACGCGTTGTATTCCCCAGAAAAATAAATAAATATAAATCGTACCCCAGTGCCCGCCTGTTAAAGCACAAAAAAAAACTGAAAAATATGTTGGATGGCTGTTTCGTCTTAACAAGGAAGCTTTCATATAAAAATAGATTTGTTAGAATGAATGAATATACTTAATAAATTATCAAAATCATTACCAATTTCATTAATAATTAATGAGTGCCTTTCTCTAATTTTAAAATTCTAATTTCAAGTACCCCCTTAAAATTTTATCTGTGCATATATAGAATTTCACGAAGTATCATCGTATTTAATTTTTTTCGACGCTGCCTAATAATAATAATAATAATAATAATACCTGTCATTTAGGCAGACTAACATCTCTACTCTAAATTTCTCTACTCCCTAACATCCCTACTCCATAACATCCCTACTCCACAACAACTCTACTCCGTAACATCTCTACTCCATAACATATCTACTCCGTAACAACTCTACTCCACACTATATGCACTTTATTAGCCACTTAATAATAAATGAGCAGTTCAAAAAACAAAGAATCTTCTTCTTCTAGATTATTTTATTTTTTTCCTAGAAAACGTTTATCTTTAAATGTAAATCTAGAACAATCATAAATGAATTATTCTGAAAGCAACAATGACCGCGTACTCTTAACATGCACTAATATGTAAGTAATTAATAAACTGAATTCATTTTTGACAGTGACTTAGCATGACAAATATTCTTTTGAGTTAAGACAAGTGGCTAATCGAGTGTCTATAGTGTGGAGTAGAGTTGTTACGGAGTAGAGATGTTATGGAGTAGAGATGTTACGGAGTAGAGTTGTTGTGGAGTAGGGATGTTATGGAGTAGGGATGTTAGGGAGTAGAGAAATTTAGAGTAGAGATGTTAGTCTGCCGTCATTTACACTTTATAAGTATCTATGTATACAAATAAATTTTGTAACAAAATGCGTAGGCCCAAAACGTATGGACCAGAAGAAAGGGGCCCATGTTGTCAAAGTTTTTTCCTAAAATTGTATATTTTTATGCAGGTGTCATCTATAAGATACAAAATATTGCAGACATGCTTGTATCTTAAATCTCTGTTTTAGGGTTGCTTTACACAATATTAAAGCATAACTAAATAACTTGAAAATAAAATAATATAAAAAACAAGTTTTTAAAGTTAAAACCCTTCTATTACCCAGTCCGCACAAATTCATGGCAGGTACATAACCACTGTTCTATGTGATGTTGCAGCCATGTCATTTTTATAGTCCATGTACAGTCCTTGGACTTTAACAATTCCGCCTCAAATTATGTATCAGGTACATAACATGTAACATATCAGCTACATACCAGGTACATAACATATTATATAACATTTGCAATATGGATGAGAGGTATCAGCCATGTCGTTTTTATACTCCTTGATATGTAGCAGAAACATACCAAATACATCATAAGTTATCCCTTGCCATATGGATGAGAGGTCTTTAATACATTAAAATTATATGGGTGATATGTAACATGGATGTTATAATGTCCGTTTAAATTCCCCCGGCAAATATAAACTTCCAATTTCGAATAGGTAAATGATACACAAATATGAAATACATATTTGTGTGCCACTTACCTATTCGAAATCTAAAGTCGATATCTACAGGGTCCGGTCGAAGTCTTAATTTCGTTTATTTTGCAAAAATAAAAATATATCTTAAACTGACACTCGGTTGTCCTGCTAGGTATACACACAAAAAAATTAAAACTACATATTACATATTCTGAATAAAATATATTTTAAAAAAGGTAACTGTTTGTACATTTTTTTTTAAAAACGTAAAATAAATAAACCTATTCTGAAAAAAAAATATATTTAAAATTAAAAAAAAAAACGTAATAATGCATTTTTCGAGGGGTAAATCTCATACGAACTCGCGTACACCAAATTTTGCATTACCCAAGATTTGGCAAGATTTCGCGGGAGTTGGCAAGATTTCGCGGGAGTTGGCAAGATTTCGCAGGATTTTGAAATATTTTGGGGGATTTCGCAAGATTTCTCGCAAAGTCTAAAAAAAAACTAAATAATTTTACATTTTCAAGTATAATATACTTAGTATATATATATTATACGTTTTTGCGTAAATTACACAAAAAAAAAATCATTTAAAATCTCTAAGAATAAAATAAATACAGCGCCACACAAAAAAATGGATCTTCGAAGGACTCGACTAGTCAATTCCTATATATTTTGAGCCGCTGAATGCGAATGTGAGGTCGAAATTTAAAAGTTTTTAAAAAGACCTCAAAAAACCTAGCAAAAGAGTACAAAAAGGATGTTTTTTTTAGTTTATTTTGAAAATGGGACCCAATTTTTAAACTCCGACTCGGATTAAGCGGCAGACAGACTAGACGAGTCTGTCGGAGATCCAACTTTAGTTTGTGTAACTGTGATATTAATAAAACATTTTTTACAACTTTTTTCACCAATATTACCGCGTCCCACTGAAATATGACATAAGTAGTACTTCTGGTGTACCACACCTATAATATGGATGCTTTTGTTTCGGCAGTTTAAGAGTTACAATATTATGTTAACCTATGCTACTGAGAGTAGCCGGTGAGGGAACGTTCAAGTATTATGTAACGCAAATTGTGCCAAAATTCATACACTTCATACCCCGGCTCTCGCGTTATTATAGATTATAGAGATTTCATATTTTGCCTACCCCCCTAATAGGGGGTGTGTTAGGGGGGGTAGCCAAAATATGAAATCTCTACAGCCTTAAATAATGCGAAAACCGGGGTTGAAGTGTATGAATTTTGGTACAATTTGCGTTACATAATATTTGAACGTTCCCTGATGGTACCGTGTAAAAAATACCGAGAGTCGCCGGTGACTCTCATGATAGCCAACGTGTTAAATTATTTAAGATTTCGGGAATTTCGCAAGATTTCGCGAGGGTGGTACACAAGATTTCGCAGGAGATTTAGCTCGCAAAATACATTTAGAACAAGTTTTAGTTTTCTTCAGCCTTTTACATTAAGGATCCCAACTCCTTGAGGATAAATAAATAAAAAAAGTATATCTCTTTTTCATCAAAGTTGTCACATAGAACCTGATAATTCTCAGCAAACAGCTTACCCATAAATATAGATTAACATACCACAATGACTTCAAATGTTCTCCATTTATTTTATCTATCCGTTTTTATAGGTAATAGGTACCTTTTTTTTGCAATTAATTGGGAAACATTTTTTGTGTTGGGATACATCATCCATCCCATGGGATGGAATCTCACTGACGTCATCATTTCCAATAAATGACACAACTGCATATTCCAATTTACTAAAAAAGTATAATCCATTATAATTTGAAATCTTATTTTGAGGTTAATTTTAAAAAAAGTATTACGATTATGTAGATTATAAAACTTGTATAAACTAATAATTAGTTTTATTACTAACCTATCATAAAACACTCTCCAAAAAATAGCTTTTGCAACACAAAAATTAACAACAACAACAAACACTATTCCGTTAATTATGACGCCATACTCTACTACTAGATTGCTTGGCGGGAACTTCAAAATTCTAATTTCTATTTCCAAGAAATCACAATGTGATGTCATCTCTGATTTCTGTATTTTACAAGATATTACATAATTATAATTATAGTTATACCATGAATGCGGATAGGCGTATTCAACGATTATGGGAATTTGTAGATTTCCAAAATAAGTTTAAAAAAGTAAATTTGATTTAACCAATAATAATAATAATAACTTATTTGTGAGTTTTATCCGAGTCGAACCAAACTGAAGTTTTAAACAAGCAATATTAAAAAAAATCATAAAAAAATGAAAAAAAATTGTTTTTTTTTTAAAGATCTTTTTTGAAAAACGAAAAATTATTGAAAAAAATATAAATTAAATTTTTCAAAAAAAGTTTTCAAAAAAACTAAAATTTTTTTAAAAATTTTTAATATTTTTTGTTTTTGTAGAATTGATTTTTATAATAAAAGTAATTTTTCCTTAAAAAATTACGTTAATCGGAATATTTTTTCAGCTTTTTTCGATTTTTTTTTTAAAACTTTATCCCTCCATAAATTTTTTGTTTTTGGTGGGATTACTTTCAAAAATAATAGGGATCTTCACCTCGGATTTTTCCTGAAAATTTCAAGTCGACCGGATTATTATTATTAACCTGTACATACGGTCACCATATTATGGTTAATTCATAACATTTTATGTATCTGGTATGTTCTCATACCATATATATGATATATAACATGCAATATTGCATGTTATGTATCATACATATGTATGTTAAATCTTATGTAATATGGCACATGTAACTTAAAAAATCTTTCTGTTATAGGGCATGTTATGTAGCATACATATGTATGTTACGTCTCATGTAATATGGCACTTGTTACCTAAACAATCTTTCTTTGTGATGTTGCATCCATGTATGTGCGGACTGGGTACATATAACTAAAAAGTATAAAACAAGACATTCATACCAATTTACAAAAACGAGGTAGAGTAGATTTGACAAGTTTTTAATGCATATAAAAAATATTCTGACATGACCTGAAAAATCTGATTAAGGATTCGAAATCTACGACCTAAAATTGACTTAAAAAAATGGGTCCGATGCCAGAATTTTTTTTCTGTTGTACTGTGTTATGTAAAGAATATTTGGGGGAAGACATTTAAAAACATGGTAGAGACTAGCAGTGTCATGCACATTAAAACATAAGGGCATATCCACAGTCTCGCATAAGAACGTAATACATAAGAATGCGATGCCGTGATTGGCTTGATTTGTCGCCATGTATCTTGTAAGCTAATCACGGCAAGGCATTCTTATGTTTTATGTTCTTATGCAAGCTTCTGAATATGCCTTAAAGTGCTAAAACTATTTATTTTATTTTTAAATTATCAATACAAATTCTTTTTCATTTAAGAGAATTCAATTTAATAATATACAATTATAAAAAAAATGTTCAGGGAGAAACGTTCAAAAATAGAGTGTAAGGCACTTTAAATATAAAGTGCTAAACTATTTATTTCATTTTAAAATTAATATATCGTCGGCTTAAAAGTAAAGAGCACTAAGTCCAAAAACATGGTTTTGAGATATTGACAAATTTAACTTTCACTGTTGTTTTTTAATTTTTGAAATAATTGTTACAAAAATGCACGTTTCGCCAAAAAAACACTCAGTCGCTTAGTGCAGAAACATTTGAAATAATCTACAAGTAAAACGCACTAAGTGACTTAGTGCCTATTGCCAGATAAAATTTTATTCAAAATCAAACTGGTGCGTTTTGTATAGTGGGAACTCTCTTGGCAGTCCACATAGAAGTTAGTTCGGTTTACCTGTACATAGATCATCAAAAATTAATTACAGTACCCTAAAAATCCCATTTTTGCAAAAAAGTGACTTAGTGCCTTTTACTTGTAAGCCGACGATATCTTTGTTACCAAACTTTTATTACAAAGATTTGTGAATAATTTTCCGATTGGCCAGCAAATGCTGTATCTCTCTCTCTCTCTTGTAATCGGTGCATTCACTCTAGACTTGCAGAACAGTAATACCATTTATTTATAATCTAGTGCGTAATGCTAAGACCATCTGGCTGTGTCTCAAAAAATAACAGAGTATTATTTTAAAGTGAATAAAATGGGGTACCCCGTATATTTTCTAAAATTTTATTTTTTAATTAAATATGATGGTTCTTACCTCAACTCTCATTATTTCTTAATATTATATTAAAATAAAATAATGGAAAATATTTTGACATTAATATTGCCATTTAATAACAAAATACCGACTATGTGGCTCCAAAGTGAATGTACATATTTTGTAGGTACGTAATTTAAATAATTTTATTGCTATTAACAAAAAAGATGATACAAAATTATCTGCGACTAAATTACAATTTCGTAACCAAATTTAATACCAATTTATGAAAATAAATGAGTAGTTGCACACGTGCACCCAGGCTCACAGGGAGAATCAGAGCTGCAGGCCCGGTCCTCGTGGAACCCAGGGCCTTTGCATTTCGGCGCCCTAAAGCACGCTTCTGGTTTGGGCGCCCCTATTAAAAAAATGTATTCTACAAAATCTGGATGATTAAAAAAAGTGAAAAAAGCTTTATCCCTGGCAGAAAATTTTTATGACTAAAAAAATGAGGTCCTCATTTCACTACCAAAAAGCGAATTATTTGTTTAAATCGCCCGGGCGCGCCCTCGCCCTCGACGGCGCCCTGAAGCAGGGGATTCACTTAATTTATATAGGGCCGGCATGCCGCGGCACTGGTGGGACCCGAAAAGCTTGGTAAAAAATAGGAAATTTGCAAAAAACTAAATTAAATTATGTTTAATAAGATTCTTTGCCCAAAAATTATTTAATACGGGTTCAGCCCAAAGTCAAGGCGAGCATTTTTATCGTAAGTTGCATTTTAAGCAACTCACCCCTAAAATTCAAGATAGCGAGTACCCCTTACGCAAATCACCCGGTGAAAAACTAGCAGGAGTGTTCTGTTACTATCCACTATTAAAATATCAGCCCGTGTACATTTATTGCAATTTACTTTTATTATTTAACTGGTCTATCAGTGTACACGGAAAGAAATTAGTGCGCTCTGCGCTATATATTATAAGATATTTGGTAACAGTGGCAAATTATAGTGATTTAAGCTATAGATTATAAGGGACACAATAACTAATAATGTTAAAAATAAATTGGAAACGATTATATATATTACAGACACGATTATATTTATTACAGGCACTATTATAAATTTACAGAAATTTTATTATATTATAAAAATTATTAGCACGGACAATAATTAAATCTATTTAAGCTATAAATGCCATACTATTTGTTATATTTTATTATTCACTAAACAATTAAAGTATTTCATATAAATTTTTACACTGACTGCCATAATTGTAAGAGAAAGCCTTGTATTTATATAATAAGCGATTATAATTTGCTTGGTATGTGTGTTATAGCGCTCCTAGCTATATTTTTTTTTCCGTGTATTATTTAGTTCCGTGCAAGAGCATTTATATCCGGATGGGAAGAGCATGACATCAACCAAAATCTTCAAACCGTAAAATAGGAAGCAGAAAAAACACAATTAACCCACATTTTTAACTAATGGGTTTAATTTTTATTGTACTTTTTCTTTAAATAGGAGTCATTAGGAAATAGTAAGGTATGATATAATAATATGCAAAACCACATTTGTAATATTACATCTTCAAATTTTTTCAAGTGTAAATTCATTTCTTAATATTCCTAGAAATAATTATTTGGACCATCCATAAACAATGGTCCCATTATAAATTTTTTATTCACTTTGCAAGTCATCTTGATCACAGAGGCGCCATTTAAAGAGATATGGCCACTTCAACCTATTCTAAACTAGTAACAATAAAATTTATAAAAGTTTTTTGTCGCATTTAGTTGTATTTTTATATAAGAATATTGTAAAAATATATGTATATACACAGCGTGTCAAAAGTCCGCCCCCTTTAACTTTTGAACGGCTTAAGATATCAACCTGAAATTTGCAACACTTAAATAACATAACCCAATAATTTTTTTTGTATATATTTGGTATGCACAATGGAGACAGGGGGCAAGTATTTTTTTTAATAGAAAATTCTCTATTTGCTCACATATTTTTTATTTTTTCGTAGCAATTTTTGGTTTTAGAATATGGTTAAAAATGAGAATTTTCGTCAAAGTTTCTTTAAAAAAATCAAACAATCTTTGAAAAATGGTTTATTTCATGATGAAAATACGTCAATTATACTTTTAAACTAATTTTGAATCATATAAATAAAGTTTAACAAAAAAAATCTTAAAAAATCGCATTTTTTAGCAAAAAAAAAATTGAAAAGTTAAAACCCCACTTTTAAAAGGCCTAGATATCACTAACTAAAAAAACATTTGGAAAAAAAACCGGGAAAATTATTGACCATTGGCTAATTGGGACATTTGTACATGACTGTACACATTTTAGATGTTTTGTAGATTAGAATGTTCATAGTACGTACCTATAATAAATCAGAGTAATTTTTAATTTATGATTAAGTCTAGTCTTAATTAGTTAATTTAAAATTGATAATTTTATTTGTTAATTTATAATTATTCTTGCGCTAAAAATTGCATCCTTATTAGAAGAATTTCTAGTATTACAAGATGTTAACAGGGACGCCCGCAGGATTTTTCATAGGGGGGCAATCCTATTCGGCTTAGCAAAATTACCAATAAATATCAGCCTTTTGGAAATCAAGTTAAGCGCCGCAGGCGATTTTTTTTTAATTTTCAAGTTTACGTATTTTCCTAACGACAACAATTTAAAAAGAATTTATAAAATTTTTAGGAATATTTAGGTTTCGCATTTCTCAAATATGGGTATGCAAATTATTGAACAGAAAAAATTAATTAAAATTGTTGTATCACCTTATTGTTAAAAAGTTTAGCGCCACAGGCGATTTTTTTTTAGGATTTTTAATGACACGTATTTTCTAAACACCTTAGACTTAAAAAAAAAAACAAATTATTTTATAAAATTATAAAAAAGTCCAATCAATTTTGACGAAAATATGGAAAATATTTAAAAATATTTACCCCCCCACCCCCGAGGGGGTGGAGTTAGAAAATTTTTATTATCAGATTCAATTTCAGTAACCTTAAAAACCTCTTTATAGCAGTTTTCAATTTTTTGTAAAAAATGTATTTTTCCCCAATGTTCAACAAAAACAATCCCGAGCGAGAACTTTTGGTAACATACCAGTATGTCGAATTTCAAGTCTCTAGCTCAAAGTGTTCTTAATATGGAAAATATTTAAAAATATTTACCCCCCCCCACCCCCGAGGGGGTGGAGTTAGAAAATTTTTATTATCAGATTCAATTTCAGTAACCTTAAAAACCTCTATATAGCAGTTTTCAATTTATTGTAAAAAATGTATTTTTCCCCAATGTTCAACAAAAACAATCCCGAGCGAGAACTTTTGGTAACATACCAGTATGTCGAATTTCAAGTCTCTAGCTCAAAGTGTTCTTAAGTTAAGGTGCACATAATTTTTTTTTGCTCGAAATTGATTTATATCGACATAAAACATCATAAAACGCAAAAATACCTGTCTATTAATCTGTGACAATTGTCTCTATTTGTCACTATACGTGACCTTATTTTTGAAGAGCCATTATACAGGGTAATTAAAAACCAATTAACATTCGTAAAATCAAATTCTAGGTAGTTCCTAATATAACCTAATATAATAAATATTATTTTTAACAAATTAACAGGTTTTAAATAATAGTTATTCATATATCAAAAGAGTAAACTGTTGTTTTAGTCCCGCAGCATGAATGTTAGGGGCTAAAACACAGTTTACTCCTGAGGTATATACACTATTTTTTGCACGACCGACAACTATATGTATACATGTCGCACAGTGTAAGTAATAGATTAATTACTTAATATATAAATTAATACACGCTTTTTGTTCCGGGAGTCCCGGGACTGGACTCCAGTCCCGTGAAATCCCGGTCGCGGAATCCCGGGACTGTATTCCTTATCCATAATGATAAAATAAAATAAGCAAATTTGTGGAAACTAAAAATCGAAGACCTGTATTTTATTAGTGATAGGAATTTACCACAGTAAAAACGTTATTAATTTTCTATTAGTAAGCCCTTAATTACTAAAATTTATCAATAAAAGAACTTAAGTTATTAACATTTCACCAGTTTTAGTTTAAGTGTGGGCCATAATGAAGCTATACATAGTAAGTACAAAATAATTTATTTTTTTTAATTCAAAGCGCTTTTTAGTTCCGTGAACTCTGGTAAAATACTAATCATTAATTTTTCATTATCTATAAAAAAATTGCCCATTATTAGTCCAGGGATATGAAACTTTTGCCAGGACACTGGCTCATTCAGAGGTCTGTCAAGTTTTTCAGGTAATACATGTGTATAGAAGCAAAACCTATTAATTTGCTGCCGTGGATTTGGTGTGGTTTTTAAGATATTAACAATTAAATGTCAGAAAATGTCTATTTTTGCACATTTTTGCATACCAGTAAAAAAGTTGAGGTTTTGATCAACAATCCAAGTAGCAGTCTTATAGGAAATTCAATAAACAATAAATTTTGCAAAAATCAACCTACGACTTTGTTATTGTGTAAAAAGTTGCGTCTTATAGTACTCAATATGTGGTTAAAATTTCAGAACGATTCATTCAATAGTTTTTGTCAAATTGCAATTGATTATCCCAGAGATGTTTTTTTTTGCAATAATATTATGAGTACAATAGTGAAGATATAATGATTCTTCGGGTATCTTGTGAAAGGGCAAGAGTTGTTTTATCAAAAGAAATTATTAATTTAAAAAAAATAGAATTTCTTAAAGCAAAAAATTAAAAAATGTACGACGTTACCCACCCAACTAATTCTTTAAAAGTACAATAAAAGCATATCTTAATATCATTAATTATAACTGAGAAATGTGGTCTGCAAAGGCGGAATATGTGAGTCATAATATTGAAAGGACCCTTAAATTATGTATACATAATTAATTAAAAAAAATATATTGTTGTTTTTGTTTATTACTAAGATCCAGTCCCACTATTCTCAGTTTACAATTTATCAAATTTAATTTATTATTTTTTTACAGATACTTTCGGCTTTATTAGCAGTAGGTTTTTGTCAATCAGTATCAAGAAAATATGGCAAGCCCTCAAATCAACATCACCATGAAATATACCACCCAGGAAACAACCACTTTTCCAGCACCACTTTAAGCCCAAACCAGGCTATATCAACAAATATAGCAACTTATTTAGTAAACAGACTTTCAAGCAAAATAGTTTTTCTTATAGAAGGTTTTAATTTAAAAGTACGCACCATAAAATTCTTAGCATCCTTATACACAACTGAAAATCTAAAATTGCTTAAGGACAATTTAATTCACCTCAGCAAAATTTGCAATTTTGTTGCAAAGTACATTCCTACAAACACAAACGGCGATTATTCAGGAATTGTAAATTTCATTTTTAATATTTTTAATATTTATGGGAATAATATGCATTCAGAATCTGGAAACTCGGACTTAGAATCTGGAGAATCGGAAGATTATTACGAGGCAGCCCAGTCACAAGTTTCTAGCTCTACTGAAGCTAGTACAGCATCCCCAAAGCCAAAGGATTCTATTGATTCAAGTGACATTATCTTAGCGTTGCCAGCACATAATGAATTGACGTATTTTAAGAAGAACAAGGATCAAAATGACATAGACAGAAGTGATGTTCAGTTAGGCCTTCCTGAGTCAGAAAGTTCCACTAGTTTTAGGAAAAAGGATTTTGGATACGCCCCTAGTGTAAATGATATTTTATACCCTCCACTGAACTCTTATGGGCAACGAGCTACGCAATAAACTAGGATTTAAATATTTATTTGTCTTTAATTAATTATTAAAATAATATTAAATTATAATTAAATTATTATTTAAAAAAAAATAAGTTTTTTTTTTATAATACCTAACGAAAACTACAAGGTCAGCGCCTCAAAATACATAGGAATATAATGGCATCCGAAAAAGTTCTTGACCTTTTTTTTTGTGGTTACATGTTTGGACTACAGAAAAAAAAGAGGGTCAAGAACTTTTTCGAAGACTATTGTATTCCTATGTATTTTGAGGCGCTGAGCCCGAATTTGATGATAAAAGCTCATCTGATTAGTTTTGGTAACCTCAAAAAACTCATACATATTAAGTTTTTTGAGGTTATCTCGAACACTAATCGGATGAGGTACTATTTTGACTTCAAATTCGGATTCAGCGCCTCAAAATACATACACACCGAAAAATTTTCTTAAATCAAGAATCTGTTGATTTGTATATAAATAATACAGTTTTCCTTTTTTTAATTCCTCCAATTTTGTTTTTGGGGAATTATTTTCAAAAACAATAGGATTATCATCTAACAGAACTTGATTTTTCCTAAAAATTTCAAGTCTAGGGCGTTTTTTGGCGATTTTGGGAAATTCGGAATTACCGTACAATACTATTCTAGCTCTACGCGCTCTAAATAGTATAGTAATATCTCTCTGAATAGTATAGTAAATTAATAGTTTTTTTTATATTATGAAATTTATAATACCTAACAGACATCAGAAGAGATTTTTTTTTGGTTAACTAACATATTTTTTTTTCAGAAACTTAATATTCCGCACCATGCTATTAACTTCATAGGCACTTTTTAAAACACAAGGTATAAAATAATTATTTTTATTTATTTTTAATAACCATTAATAACTTATTAAATCATATACCTAATATTTATTTTGTTTTTTAATAATTATTAAATCTATTAAAAGTATTACTATTAAATATAATACCTAATCAAAACCTATGATGATCTAAGATAGGTTTACCTAACACAAAAAAAAAATCAAGGAATAAAATCAATAGGCACCAAATTATATGGAATTAAATTTATTAAGTAATATTATTATACCTGTCTAAGAAATAACAAAAGAATTATTTTATAACACACGTTTTACGATGGATATCCGCAGAATATACTTTTATTACTAAACGGGAATTTTCGACTTCCCCAAGATATACTTTTGTTACTAAACGGGAAGTCGAGAGACTTCCGAACCCGTATATCCCATGGATATACCTCGTACATTCCAAATATCCTTCATGTGTCCCAGGGACGTCCCTGGGATGTACGAAGGACATACCGTATATCCTTGGGATATAAGGGCAGTATATCCTCAGGACATACATTTCGGGATATTCTTGCGATATACGACTAATATCCCGGGACATTAAAAGGACATTGAGAGGTTATCCGGGGGATATTGTGTGCTATATGGGTATTTATTTAGTATTTAGTATTTGGGTAAGGTTTTAGTTGAAAATTCATCCAGCATTTCCAAAACTGTTGTCGTTTAATACCAAGTCCAAAAAAAACTTGTAAAATACCCAAAATTAAAAGTTTAGGTCCCCTAAACGACCCCTAAATGGGACTTTCATTTTTTGTGGATTTAACTGTACATGAAAATAACATGCGAAGATGGGCCTTATTAAGATTATTTTATGTGCAAAACATTCTTGCTATATCTTAAAGGGTTCCTGAATTATTAAATAACAACCACTTTCAAAGGGGCTTAGCTCCCGTACGACGCATTTTTAGACATGTTTATAGAAACTTATTGTCATATTTTATGATGTAGAATCACCCCTTAAAATTTCGGATCCTATTTCAAATACATCGTGTATGCCATAAGAAAATTTAAGTTGTCTTAATTTTGAAGTTGATATCCCAACTCATTTAAAAGTTAAAAGGGCGTGGGAAACTTTTGAACCGCACTGTAGGTATACAATTTTTTTCATGCATTTAACATTATTATTATAAAAAAATACGAAATTTATTTTATCAATATTTATTTATTCTATAAGATTATATACAAAGAGTCTAAAACTATTATTTTAAGGGGTTATATACCTTCTGGATCGGGAAAATTAATTGCTTTTTTTCAAGCATACCTATACATATATGTAATCACAATTTTATTCGAATGACCTACAAAATATCATAGTATATGTTTTGATGTGTTTGTGAAAAAAACAAGTTTTTAATAAATATATTAAAAACTAAATAACTCATAACAAATTTTATAATAAAAATTCAATCAAACAAAGAATATGATATCAAGAATTAAAGAGAACTTACACATCCCTAAAAAATATCAAACTCCTGTTGCAAGTCCAGCTGGAAGTTCAAGATTTAAAATTTTATATTACCACTTACCACCACCACCACCACCACCACCACTCCTATGGTTACTTTATAGTATAGGAGGCAGTGAATTTTTTTGGTACTAATTTTCTCAATCAGCGGACAGTGATAGGATTGATCAGTGAGTAAAAAATTCCGGTGGGTTCTCTGGATGGAAATTTAAACTTATTTTGTTCAGTTATGAATCTTTTAGATGTACTAAAGTAGATCATAAACCTTCCCTAACAACAAAGAACAATCGGGCCAGTCTCGGCCGAGTACTGGCGCAAAAATTTCCCAACTAAATAGTAAGGGATTTTCCTATTTTGAAAAACTTACCTCCCAGAAAAATTTTTATGACAAAAAAAAGGTCCTCGACCCTCTACATTTCCCAACTTTACCACTCAATTTTCCCAACTGCCCCCTACCTCCCCTTAGAGTCATCCCTGGCCTATCGTCACCTTTGGCGGTTCTTGCCAGGGTTGCAGCAAAAGCAATCCGGCTTATCTCCAGTTGAGGGAAGTAAGTCTGGCTGAAGTGTAAGTTTAGTATAAATCAGTTTTTCATGTGTCAGGCATATTTGGTATGCCTACAGAACAGCCAGACTGTTTTTTTACTTAAGTTTAGTGTACGACTTATTAGCAGAACAGTTTTCATTAGTGTAAAAATATACAAGTAAAAAATTGGAACGCATTTGTACCTTTTAAAGCATTTTCTCATCTAACCCATCGGAAAACCGGTCATTGAATATAGGATCCCAAGTAACACAGTATCTATAAAGTATCTCTTAGTGCTTTTTCGCAGCAAAATAACAGCCATATGGCTGTTGAAGCTTGTAGAATGTACTTTAAGACATACCTATTATATACCACCAGCTCTACGCCTATTATTCTTGATCGTACAAAAAAGTTTTATTTTCTTGCGTCAATCAATTTTTCTAAATTTTTAATCTGTTCTTCATATTTTTCAATTTCTTCTTCAGCATCCCTCGAGGTATCCCTATTACTTCGCCTCGAAAAGGATAATGGAGATGGGTAATATTTATTACTAGAAATATCATTAGGTACTGTTTTCTTAGGAATTTCCAGGAAGGTGTTAGGTGTTGTAGGGTTTCCTGTGTTCTCATCTTCATTTTGATCCTCATTTTGGTCTTCATTTTGATCTTCATTTTGATCTTCATTTTGGTCTTCATTTTGATCTTCATTTTCATCCTTAAAAGTACCTATATTTTCCATCAAGGAAAAATATTTCCCGAAATTTGTGAACGATAGATTTGTATTTGTAGGTAAATATTCTGCAATTTTTCTACAAATCTTTCCCAAATAAATAACTGAATCGTGCAATAGTTTTAAATTTTCAGTCGTATACAGGGTACTTAAAAATCTTATAGCACGAAATTTTAAGTTGAAAAACTGGGAAAAATGTTGAATTTTATTTAAAAATATATTTATTATATTTTCAACCGATGGGTGGTTGTTTATATCATTATTATTTTCATCTTGGTTTCCATATCGAGTTGGAAACAATCTGTCTTGGCAGTTTACAAATGCCAAAATGGAGAAAATAAGTACCTATAACAAAATAAGCCTTTATAGTAATTATATACCAAGGTAGAGAAGATTTTTTATAGCCGAGTGTTATAAATCCCAAGCTGCGTAGCAGCGAGGGATTTAGGAGTGCGAGGCTATAATAGTCTTCTCTACAGTAGTTTATATATTAGTTTTTTCACTACTAGCACTATTTAACTATTTTTATTCAAATAATAAAATAAATATTCAACAGAAATTATATTTCTTGACATTTTTATAAAAATCAAGTAGCCTTGATCAATGGCATTTGCTCAAATTAATACTTTGAATACTTTAAAAATTTAGTTTTTTTTTGATTTTTTTTTCATAATTTTTAGCTAATTATGGATTGTATTAATTGGCAATAATTATAATTAATTATATTTAACAAAAAAAAGTTCCAATCCAATCCAATGCTTTTCCCTTTGGGTAGTTGACCAGCTCGATCTAGTATATAAAAAAATCTATATAAAAAATAATTTTATTTACAAGTAAACTTTAACAATGTCAAATTAACATGTCAAAATTTTAGTTTTCTCAGTGTATAAACTAAACTGGGGCGCCATGGCGTGTACGTCACTCATCTTACCTCGCTTGTATGCTCTGGTTTTCAAACGGTAGCAGACAAGGACATCCTTCAGAAGGACATGCCATAAAAAATTAAATTAAAACATTCATGCATGCTTTTTCAAAATTTAAAAAATATTAAAAACCTTATTTAAGTATATTAAGTTTAAGTGTAGGTACTTACTGTAAAAAATTTCATGGTGCTCTTTGTCAAACTTTTCAATAATAGTGATTCAAACTATCTTTACATTGCTTTTAGGTAAATTTTATAATTAAAGTGTAATTAAGTTTCAGACAAACCGTTTAAAAATTATTAAAAATCGTTTAAGTGTTTAATTTCTCTAGAAAATTCGGTACGCATTGAATTAAAAATTAATTACTCAAAACCCTTTACCTTAAAGGTTTATTAGGGAAAAGGAGGTGAATGGCAGCAGCCTAAGCTTTGGTCATATTTATTTATTATTGAGTAATGATGATAATGAGTAGGCCCACAAAAGTAAAAAAGTATATTTTCTTATAAAATTTTAATGACGTCAATATTTGACCAAAAACTGACGTCTTGTCTGATATGCGTCATAAATATGACCTAAAACTGACGTCGATAGTATGAATAGTATAGAATGAAAAATATTGAAAATTTAACTGTATTAACTAGTCAAAATCCGATGACATGCCAGTGTATCAATAAATATAATAACAATAATTTTCCTGGTCAGTTATTTATTTAAAATCAAAAGAAAATCAAGCTAAACTTCAAACAATAGTTATTTATGGTACTAGTGGGTAAAGTAAGATATTGCCCATGAGAAAATTAACCTGCGAGTCGTCAGCCAAGCAGGTTGATTTTCGAGAGGGCAATATCGGTTTACCCATGAGTGTCATACAAGGTTTTATCCAATAAATAGCTTAGGAATTCATATTTTTATTAAAAATTTAAATTTACAAGAAAATAATTTGACAAGTGACATTTGAGTGGGCAAAATAAATAATTATCCACTCAATAAAGTAAAAGCCACGCGGGGGTTATTGTTAAGTTTATCTATTTAAAATAAAGCTGGTAATTGTCTTATTATCTGTATGTATTGGATAAAAGACTTTTTAAGGCTATAAAAAATGCGGTCCGAGGCTCCATTTTGAAAAATATGTTTAAGAAAGTTTGAAACAATACAGACCAAGATCAAAGGCAAGGACCAAAAAGTCCAAATAATTTATTTTTTATTTTTCGGAAAACATTTAATTGTTTCTGGCAATTACCAAGAATGACAGTTTTTTGTGGTTTTTCAAAAGTTAGCTATTCTATACTCGCTTTTCACTTTATCATTGCCTCGATCAATGTCATTTGTTACGAAAAATGCAAAACACCTGCCTAATTTGTTAATTTTAATTTGCAATAAAATAAATTAATATTCAATTAACAATTGTACTGTTACTTTCAAACTATAAATAAAATTAACGACAATTAGTCAATTAGTACATACATATAGACCGTATATAAATGGATTAAATAATATACATACATATAGACCGTATATAAATGGATTAAATAAGCCATATGGAATGAATACACGTTACACGGTTCAAATCTGTAACCAGTTTTTTCGGGTCACGTCAGGATGATGTAGGTACTGTGATATTTTTAACCACTGGATGATTTTAAAATAGCTACATAAAAAAATATGAAAAAATATGTAAAATGTATGATTGTTATTTAATAACTCAGGAACCATTTGTGTTATAGCAACGAGGTTTGCATGTGATCTATTCTTAATAAATATCAGTCAATTATATTTGCATCTAGTTACTTTAACCAGGTGTGTTCGAAAGGGGGGGGGGCTTATCATTTTTTTGCCCCAAACTTTTTCTTTTATTATTACAGTACTATTCATCATGTAAAAATCGATAAAAAGTAAATGGTTGTAATGCCATAGGATTAACTGTTTTCGAGAAAAATACAATTTAAGGCAAAATTACACGTTTCGAAAGCCAAAAGTTAAATAAAAAATTGTTAAAAACCAAAATTTTATAGGGTTTCTATACAAAAATCGATTCTAAGGGAGTTACAGTATCCTAAAAATTACCATTTTTAAAGACCATTTGGTTGTTAAAAGCGATTTTTACACCTACTATTATAGTAGTCCAAAATGATCAAAATCTGTGTTACGTAATACTTGAACGTTCCCCCACATATTTTTTTGTCATTTGATCCAGATTTTTAAAAAGAACCAAGATTTTTTTTATTTTAAAATTTTAAACCACCGGGGGTACACTCCCCATTTGTTCCACTCCTACTCTTAAAAAAATCCAGTTTTTTTTTCAGAAAAATTCCCCGATTTTTTGTAAATATAGGTTTTTTCTGATTTTTTCCTAATGCATTTAATCAATTTCCTAATAATTCCCTGATTTCCTTGTTTTTTTTTCACAATCTGGCCATTTCGATTTATACACAATCTGTATACAATTGCCTATTATGCGTCAAATAAAAATTCTCAAGTGCGTAAATAACATTGAAGAATATTTTGTAACAATATCAAGTTACAAAAATACGCATACATGGACATGACAAGCTGTGTTTATTAATATTCTTGTAAATAAATAAACTAACCAATGGAATTCAGGATGCAAACAATCAAATTAAGTTACACAACTCAAATAAATTTTACCGGTAAGTAAAAATTGTGGTTTGCTTTCTCAAATACTGCTGCCACGTTGGCAACAAACTAATACTGCCCCATATAGTACTAAGCAAAAAAGTATTCTTCACCAAAACACCTAAATTTAATATTAAAAGAGTCATAACCTTTTAAAAAGTAACGTTTTTGGTGGCACAAAATGTTACTTCCTCTTAATTGTTTTTTTTTTTTGAAAACGGTTGTTCCTACAGTGTTACACTATATGACATTTTTTATGTATTTTTACTGAAGAAATCTATATTTATTACAACAAATCCAAAAAAAAAACATACACAAAAAAGTTTGGGGCAAAAGCCTCACATATTTTGTCCGTCTAGGCACACCTTTGGATAAATTCAAAAAAATAAATTAACAAAAAGTTATTGCCCTTATTAATACTAGTAGATAGATAGATAGATAGATAGATAGATAGATAGATAGATAGATAGATAGACAGATAGATAGATATATTTATTATCTTTAGGCTATTTTACAATAGATAGAGTTTGGACTTTTATAGTATACATGCAAAATCTATTCTCAAAATTCTCGTTTATGCACATAATTATAATTACCTGTATACTATAATATATAATTATTAGGTCATATAGATACCTATTACAGAATAAATTAATTCAAAATGTACAGAAATTATATTGTCCGTTGAGATGAAAAGTGAATGTAAATATTAGATGTACGTCGTGAGAAATTATCAGTTTAGATCTATTCTCGTTACACTCTTTTAAACCATGTAGTACCAGAAGAGTATTATACAATGGACTTTAAATTTCCAAAAATCTTTAAAAAATAACGTAGGGGTCATAGGAAACGTTCAAGTATTACGTAACGTAAAAAAGTCCTGGGGGGGGGTGGGAACATTTTGGAGTGTTACGCCCATGTTAATGGTATAGGAAAATAGCGTTACAGGGGGGGGGTCCAAAATGATAAAAATTTGCGTTACGTAATACTTGAACGTTCCCATACTGGAAATTCGTAATGCAAACTTTTGCAATTTCGACCACAACTCCCCTCACGTAACGTTTCTTAATGCTGAGACTTACCTTTATAAATACGCAACGCTAACCGACAAGGCCACCTCAAACCGTTTATTTATTTTTTTTAATAATACGCTGGGTTACGTAAACGGTACATCAGACCCCCTTTCTCCACTCCAAGCGAGTAACTTATTTTTAGTATGACCCCATAGATCAAAATCTTTTATATAGTGCGGTCTAAAAGTCACCCCCCCCTCTTAACTTTTGAACCATTTGAGATATCAAATTAAAATTATAAATACTTAAATAAGACAATTTATACTATCTTTTGGAATACATATATTCGATATTTGTAGCTTTTAAAATGTGATCAGGGGGCATAGGGGGTGATTTTTTTAAATGGAAATAAGGATCGTATGATACATCATTTTAAATCGAATAAAATTGTTTATTCGACCATATACTTTTATTTTTTTTTAATGTTTTTTTTAAGGTTTTAATTTTTCAACTAAAAAATGAAAGTGACATATTAGGCTCAAAGAAATTATATTTCGGGAAGTATATTGAAAGAAAACGCAATTTATTATTCACTTTGAAGAGTATACTGTGGAACGCGAATCAATACATATCTGCACAGCTTGTTTACATAATGAAGATTACTACAGATTTAGAGCGTGAAAAATTATGATTTACCGCCAGACGCAGATGGTATACTATTGTTTCAAATAGGAAGAATTGGGATATTGTAATCATTTAGAATAGGTAGAATACAAAACAGAATACAACATAAGTACTCTTGTTTTTTTGCTTTAAAATTTAGATTACCAACTATTTTTATACACGGATAGACTGATTTAGCGACGCCTCGCGATGGCTGATACAAAATAAAGCAGTTGGGTAACACACTTAGTGTATGTGTCAAGCACGTAGCCACGGGAAAGGTAATAAGGGGTAATTAGGTCCAGAAAAAAATCTTCAGAATAGTATATTCTATAACTAGTATGGAATAGACAATATTCCGCGCGAGCAGAAAGTTTGTCATACGAGCCGGCAGGCGAGTGTAACGGTCCCGCTAGCGCGGAATGACTATTCCATACGTGTTGTAGACTATACTTTTTCTTCGACTGCAAATATGAAACACTGTATGGCTTTAAACTGCGGACAAGGTTAAAAACCATGTTTTTTTGTGACTCGACATTGTAAATGCAACAAAACACATATTTTTAAATAAAGCAATTAATGTTATTTAATAATTTTATCAAATCAGTAGTTAAAATAGATTTTTATTTAATTTTAGCACATATTTACAAATTATAATGCAAAAATTGAAGGTTATGTCAGATTGTTGTGACATATCAGGTTTAAATATTTAACAATAGATGGAGCAGTTTTAATTTTTTGAACTAAATTGATTAAAAACTGGTCAAATATTAAGAAAAACTAATAAACTTTATGTGATCTTAACGCAAAACTTTAAATTGCATTAAATTATTCAATATTTCATGGTAAAATATATATATATATATATATATATATATATATATATATATATATTTTTTTTTGCTAATTTTGCTACAGTTTTCTTTACTTTTATAAACAAGAGATGGCACTACATGTGCTCATTCTAACACTTTATACGGAATATTCATACCATATCTAGAGCTAGAATGGATTTATTCTGGGTTTGAAAAGTGTGTGTATTTGCTTACATTCTAAAGCAGTCGTAGAAAAAAACTTTTTCTTTAAGCTTTCAAAGTTGGTCAGGTTTGTTTTTTCACCTAAAGGAATAATTTTAAGGGGTGGGACCCAAGCAATTCCGTAGGTGCTGGGCACCCTAATGTAGGTGCAACAAAGCAAGAAAGTAAGTGCAGCGGAAGTGTATACTTAGTATTAATTTACTCTATTGTGATAGCATTAAGTCATGTGTAGATACTAGATATATGCAACATACATGTTTTACTCATTTATAAAAAGAAATTTTTAAAAGTTATTTCAAATTAACAAAATTACTATTTGGTGTACACGATTATTTGATTAAATAATTTTATCGTGCTTTTACTTATAAGTACCCCTAATTAGGATGTTATACTGAAAACTATAAAAGTATACCAGTGTTCAAAGTAGGTATATGAAAACAAGCTTAGAGAAATATTAATATTTCTCTCAATTGTTCCAGAAATGGCTCATAACTTAGAATTCCTACGCAGAGAACCAAAATTTGGTTATATTACATCGGCACTTAGTGCTACTAAGAGTGCCGATGTATTGAAATCTTCGCCGAAAAGTCAAAATCTTTGACCACGTTTTTTTTCACATTTCTCGACGTTTTAGACCATTCTGAGTCGAAATCGGTAACAAAAAAATTGCGTCCGTCTGTCTGTTTGTCTGTCTGTCTGGGTGTAAACTCTCTAACTCCATTTCTACATGGGATATCGACTTGCGTTTTTTTGCATATTGTTTCTTATCGTATTCCGAAGAGCTGATTAGATTTTGGGGGTAAACGATTGGGGGTAAGGGGGTAAAAATAGGGTAAAACTCCTATTTTTAGCGTTTTTTGTTTATAATTAAGGCAATTATTATTGTATTTGGTTAATTTAGCACATATAATAGACAATTTTAAATTGGTCAAAAAATGTTATAAACAACGTTTTCCTAAAACGCATTGTTTTCGAGATATTGGCGTTTAAAGCAGTAAAAGGTTTTTTAGCATATCTCACATATTTATAACCGCTTTCAAAAAATTATATTTTAAATAAAAGCTCTTTATAAGCCCTATAAAAAATGTTATATACAGTTTTTTGCTAGAATATAATGTTTTAAAGATACAGAATTTAAAATCAAACAAAACACCTAGTTTAAAATTTGCAAACTAGATGGCTCTAGTGTACAATAGTGCCGATTTTTTGACAGGGTGCTTGCAACGTTTCATCTGGTTTAGTATGGGTACGCCCAGAAAGCGAAATATGTCCACAGCCGGTCCAGCGCGCTGCAGCGTATTCACACGATGACGGATATATCATAGGTCTAGAATATGTCAATTTTTGTCCCATGTAGGTTATTATATGCCAATTTTTGTCCCATGTAGGTAATATATGCCAATTTTTGTCCAATATAATGGGAAAATTTAAAGAGGAATGTGTTTTGGGACTTCGTTCGATTTGTTTTGGTTTGCTTCTTTAGTATTTTTTATATTATTTTATGAGAATCAACAAGTGGTGGATATTTTGTCTCAATACTAAAAAAATATATATCTCAGCTGATCGCGAGGACTTTTTTTTAACTTTTATTATATTAGGTGAGTCAAAATAAACAAAAAAATATTATTTCTGCTGTCGGTAGATATAATTTATATTCTCTTAATAATAAGTGTTATATAACACTTGTTACTGACGACGTTGTATTGTCAGTGTCATATCCACTAGTGGTTATTATCGGAGATCACATAAATTTAATTTATGTTAACCCCAATCTTGGGAAAATTCGGCTGCTTCTGTGTAGTCGTTTGGACTGTATCCAGCTATGGAAAAGTGGGGCTATAAAAAAATTGTTACATTGAAAATTGTTTTTTTTTTTTTCATTTGACAAATAGGCATTTTTTTATTTATCATTAAATGTTATTAAATTTAAGTTAAAGTGTCAATATTTGTCAATATAAGTGTATTAAGATGACATTTTTGACATGGTTAACTAACCTCGTAACTAACCCTACTTTTCCATTTTGTTTTTAATTAATTGTATGTATATTAGTCCTAAGAATATAAAGCACAGACGGGCAGTGAAACTTGCCTCTACGATAGGATTTCCAGGTCTCCCCTATATCAGACACGATTAGAATAGAAAATGTAATAAAATCAAAACTGGTAAAGTTAATAAATCATTTGCGAATTCTATATTTGTTTCGAATTTTGTAACTTATTGCAATGCATAGTTTAGATAGGAAAATCGTCCCGATTAGGTTATAGGAAATCAATACTCGATAATTAGGTCGCAATATTTAAAACGCAAAGTTAAGAAATTCGAACTAAAATTAAGCCATCAAAAAACTGAAAAGTTATACTTAACTATGTATACAAAGTCCAATCCAAATCCATTATGGCTTTTCCCTTTGGGTAGTTGGCCAGCTCGATCTAGTATAATTTTCGTCCTACGCAAAACCGTCTCACTCTGTAGTGATGTTTGCGCAGACGCCTACTTATAAAAAAATTATCTCTTTGAAATTTATAAATAAATATCCACGTGTATAAAATTAAAAATTAAATTAAAAAGTCCTGTGCATGTCAATGATTGCGATGCTGATGCTGGAATAAATCCGCCAAAGCGGTCACACCCAGCCCTTACAAAGCTTACGCTACGACTGATCAAAGGTTTGGACTTTTTTTTTGGGCCCCAAAAAATGGGAAAATAGGTATCAGATGGAAAATTTACCAATACATAGGAATATAAAAAAATGCAAAAATATACCTACTTATTAAGCGCAGTTTCATGAGAAAATGTTTAGTATTTATTGATTTATTTATTTGAATAATTATGCAGTGTCGTAAAGAGCCCCAAATAAGCTTTAGGATTGTGTTAGGGACTATTCACTAGTTTAATTGGAAAGCTGACAGGATATAATTGGGAAAAATGCGAAAAATGAGATGTTGTGAAATTAAGTGACACATTTTGTCACATAAATTTAAGTCTAAAAAGAATTTATGGAAAAACAAAGCACCGCCTTGCTGTTTTCCCACTACGTGACAATTTTTTTTTCTCATTTGATATGGAAAACTTATTTTATTTTAGTTTGATTTATTGATATGAACAATGAGATCATATTTAAATTAATAATAATAATAATAATGATATAAAAAAATATAATTATTACTTAAGTTGGAATTTACAAAAGAAAATGTGTAGATTTATTGATTTATTTATTTGAATAATTTTACAATGTCGTAAAGAGCCCCAAATAAGCTTTAAGCTTGTATTGGGGACTATTCACTAGTTTCATTGGAAAGCTGACAGGAATTGGGAAAAATGCGAAAAATGAGATGTTGGGAAATTAAGTGACACATTTGGTTTGGAAAGCAAAGCACCGCCTTGATGTTTCCCCACTGAGTGACAATTTTTTTTCTTATTTGATATGGAAAACTTATTTTATTTTAGTTTGATTTATTAATATGAATAATGAACTCATATTTAAATTAATGATAATAATATAAAAAAAATAATTATTACTTAAATTGGAATTTTAAAAAGTGAATGTGTAGATTTAAAAAATTAATTCGTTTTTGGACGATGATAAAATCGAATAATTGCCAGTTACAATAATTTTTTCTTACAAATAATTATACCCCTTTTTTGCCAATTGATGAGCATTTACATAATTTTAACTTTCTTGTTTTTGTAATGGAATTTTGAAATTTTTGAACGAAATTTACGTATTTCAAATTTGAATACTAATTTCAACAGAAAATTACAATAAACGATTTTTGTGAGTGCACAAACTGTAATATGAAAAACGTGCTGAAAACATTAAACAATAATGTTAAATACATACAGTGCGGTCCAAAAGTCACCACCCCACCTTTTAACTTTTGAACGAGTTGAGATATCGACTCCAAATTTAGAACTCTTAAATAAGACAACTTAAACTATCTTTTAGCATATATTTGATATTTTCAGCTCTTAAAATGTGGGCAGGGTGGCATGGGGCACATTTTTTTTTAAATGGAAAGTGGGGTTGTGTGATACATCATTTTAAAGCTTATAAAATTCTCTATATGATATGGTATGAAGTGTATGAATATTGGTACAATTTGCGTTACGTAATACTTGAAAGTCCCCTAATATTACAATTTTCAGAAAACCACCCCCCGCCTTCAGGGGGTGAAATCAGAAAAATTTTATTATCAGATTCAGATTCGCCGACCTCTAAAAATCCCTATATGCCAAAGTTGACGAAAATATTGAAAATATTTTTATTACCAGATTCAATTTCAGCAACCTTAAAAACCCCTATATAGCAATTTTAATTTTTTTGTATATATATATATATATATATATATATATATCTATATATATATCAATGTTCACCAATAACAATCCCAACGAGAATTTTTGGTAACATACCTGTTTGCCAAATTTCAAGACTCTAGCTTAAAGCGTTC
Source organism: Brachypterus glaber (assembly GCA_958510825.1). Classification (NCBI taxonomy): domain Eukaryota; kingdom Metazoa; phylum Arthropoda; class Insecta; order Coleoptera; family Kateretidae; genus Brachypterus; species Brachypterus glaber. Next base: position 28,568,472 of record OY294053.1, read on the forward strand.
TTAAGTCATCGTGCACACAAGATTTCCCGGACAGAACGACCGACCGATGGACAATTTTTTTGCTCGAAATTGATTTATATCGATATAAATGAAACTTCATAAAACGCAAAAAAAATTGAAATTGTTTGCACGAATATAAGGCTTTCCCCGAGGCTTTCCCAAAATTTTGAAAATCTTCAAAATGGAGAGCAACTAATGTTTTTTCAGACTTTTATTTACAAAGTAGTACATGAATTAAATAATTATATAAATTCTTGTAAAATTAACTGAATGTGTCAATTGGGTTACTCATCTTCGAAAGAAAAATGGGTACCGGTGGTACCCCACCACTAAAACCGACGCGTATCTTCGCCGCGGGTCTACGGGGAGTACCTTTACGTGGGGTACCCTAAAAATTACATTTATTACATTAAAAATATTGCCACATCGTTTCAATAACGAAGTGGTAGGTAGTACTATATAAAACTGGTGTACCTCCAAATTATTTGTCAGTTGGTTTTAAGCGTTTTGGGCAATTAACAGTTTTTTGTCACAAAAAATTGCATGATGAAATATTTTGTGGTACGTAGAAAAAGAAAAAAATATTTTCTTTTGGTTACTGTGAAAATAATTGTGAAAATTACGTGTGAAAAGTGTATATGCTGTATATACCAATTTGTGATCTATAGAAAGCTGTGTAAAGCTTTTTTAAACAGACTTTTAGTTATCAAAAATGTTATAGTGATTTGTGACTTGAGTTTAAGATAACTGATATTATTTAACATGACAAAAAAACTAATAAGGGAAACTTTGGAGTAGGGGAGATTAGAGAAACTGCACCCTAAACTTTTTATTGCTTTGTTAGAGCTCGGTCTTGTATTGTTTGATAATTTTGGCTCTTTTGCAAGTCAATATATTTCTATTAACATATTGCACATAATTTTATTTTGCATGAAAAAAGTATTATGTCTTTTGACTTCCACAATTCATAAGAAATGTAATTTTTTTCTTTTATTTCAAAAATTTTTATATTTTTTTATGGAAAATTGCATAGCGGTTGTGTTAGTCTTTTGTTTACAAGCCGATACAAAATGATATACGGACGAGAAATATATCTCAGTCTTACGCGGTTGTGAATCTTAGCTCACGCCTCGATTCACAATCTTCGCATGCGACCGAGACATTATTTCTCGTCCTTGGATCATAATATACTATTTTATACTATTTTCCATTTTTCAGCCAAAATATTCATCGGAAGATAAAAGTAGCTATGAGCAAACTTTTAGCTCTTGAAATTCTCTATAAGTTTCATATATTATAAATTTTCAGACGTACTTTGGTACGGTTACAGAGGGCGTAACTCGACTGTAACCGTATCAAAATGAAAATGCATCAAGTATAAAACTTATAGATAATTTCAAGAGCTACAAGTTCGCTAATGACCACTTTTATTCTCCGATGAATAATTTCATTTGGAATAATCTGTAATAATCAGTAGTCGGCGTAAACTCAGTTATGACTCATCAACGTTGAAAATAAACACAGAAATATAGGCTTACGGAATAATTTTGCCGAATTATGAGGGAAATTTTTATAAAGGTCATTAAATCGAAACATTTGACGACTAATTTGTTACACACAACGATATTGACAATACATATTAACTATACATATGTATATATATCGGTGTTTTTCAAAGAAAAAATCGACATTCGATTTTTATCTTTTAAGAATACGAAAGTTTTTAATTTTTATTTATCGATAACTTTTTTTCCACCTTACTCGTTTAAATGGAATCATTTAAAAAAATTAAGATAAAAAGAAATAAAAATGTAAATTATTTGAAACCTCGCGTCAACGCTAGAGTCGACGCGGCGCCTATGCGAGTACTGGAAATTCGCAGAGTAATGAACACAAATGTTGGGTAATTACCAAAAATATTACCATCGACTAAAGAAATGGCTCTAATAATAATCTTAGCTAAAGCAAGTGTTTTTATATTAAATTATTTTCAAGTTATGTAGTTTCCGGCACACTTAGTAAGTTTTTTTTTTAAATAAAAGTAAAAACGCTCTTACTAGTTACTAACGTAGTTGCTATTTTTATCAACACTATAATAGCCCTATTAACCCCTGGATTAAAATAAAGTATTTGCATCATCTACATCGGGCCTACTCCATGGTAAGCTCAAACTTTGAGGATTGTGGTCATTTTTAATCCCGTTCGGGAAAGTCGTAATTTTATGTATTAGATTAATGAAAATCTGGAATTATGCACATAAAATTAACATTTTTTAACCGTTAACCTTAATACAAACATTTCATTAGTTTTTTTTATCGTACGACCAACTATGAATGAAACGCGGGCAACTTTCGACCCTCACTTGCAACGTCATTTGAATCAAAAATAAAACAAGTCAAATCTTTAGGTTAAAAATATATGTTCCGATTTCTGTTCTTTGACTTAAAGCGTTTTAGAGTTGTACTGTTTTATTTCCCTGTAATTTTCCGCTTCCTGTATAGCATAGACCTCAGCTTGGAAGACGGTAAAAAGCAGCCAAGTGGAAAACTCTTTTGCAAGACCAGGTCCTCCACGAAGTTTTTGCGTAAAAATGCTCTAGTTAAATTTTTACTTATCCCTGCTGAAAATGACGGGTCTGGGCGGGTATAAATGGTGCATAAACCGGACTTAAGCGGATGAAATTCACCCGCTCGTCCGGTCTATGCAACATTTATACCCGCGCAGACCAGTCATTTTCAATAGAGATGCATTTACTATAAAGCTTTAAATTGCCTACTATGTTAAATGCTTATAATCTTCTCAAAACAAGCTTGTTTTCGAATTAAGCATTTAACGTGCTTAATTTTAAAATGTTTTTAATTCAATGGCCATATGGGTGCGTGCGTCGAAATAAATTTTAAAATTACAATTTTTTAATTAAATTTTTATTTGCGTAATTGAATTATTAATGCAATAATTTTATTATTATAACAGTATGCGTATTAAGTACAAAGGTACAAGGATTTCCCAGCTCTTATCTGATAATTTCGAGAAAAGCAATACCTATATTGCAAAATGTCTTAAGTCAATTAGTAATTATTTTGCAATTCTTAATTTACTTTTTGCTTTCTATAGTTATCATCATTATTATTATTATACTCATTAAGGATGACTCGTGCGGATCAATATACAGGGTGATAATTGTTAAAGTTAAAAAAAAAACAAAAAAAAAACACAAAAAATTAAGCCACATGAGTCTATTCTTGAACGGTTTGTGTCACAAGCTCCCATTCTTGAATCTCAGACCGATCTAGTTGCTCCCAGGTATATCTTTAATAGATCATACCAAGCTTATGCTTCCACTAAAGAAGAAACTGACAGCGTACCTGACATTGTCATGTACACTGATGGTTCAAAGACAACTGAAGGATCAGGTGCAGGAGTTTTCTGCCCAGATCTAGAGTTAGAAATAAGCATTTCCCTTGGCAAGCATGCCTCGGTCTTTCAGGCAGAGGTAATAGGCATAACAAATGCTGCGAGAGCTATTTCTGAAAGGGAAATCAGTAATAGAAGAATAACTATTCTTACGGATAGCAAAGCTTCCATACTAGCAATCAAGTCTTTCAAAATTACTTCAAAGCTAGTTTTGGAATGTCACCAATCCCTGGAGGAAGCGGCAGTTTCTAATACTGTTACACTCTCATGGGTAAAGGGGCATAATGGAAATGTAGGCAATGAAGAAGCTGATAGATTGGCACGAGCAGGCTCAGGCTCTGTACCTATTGGTCCAGAGCCCATAATCCCTGTATCTGTCGCTTTTAAAACAGCTCTCATTAATCAAGAAACCCACATAAAACACACCCGTAATTGGATTACGAGAAACGACTGTAAACATGCAAGAGCAGCCCTTCCCACTCCGTGTGAAAAGACAGCACGCTTTTGTATGCAACTAAAAAGGGATAACCTAAGACAGTTTGCAAGCATCGTAACAGGTCACTGCAAACTAAATAAGCATCTTAACATCATGGGGAAGCCAGTCGACCCCATCTGTAGAGGATGCTACATGGAAGAGGAAACAATGGAACATGTGTTATGTCACTGTCCAGCGTTAGCCTTAATAAGAGGGTCCATGCTAGACGAGTACTTGCTCGACATGGCCGGTATAAGCAGCATCACTCCCAGACATCTTTTTAGATATATTCAAAGAATGGATGGCTGAGAGGTTAAATTAAATGCTGCGACCAAAGGGAGGTAGTACAATGGGCCCAGCTAAGTGGCCTAAGTGCGTGTAGATAGCTACCCTCCACCCTAATAACCATAACCATAACCAAGCCACACCTAATACGAAGTATCAAATTATTGGAGATTTTTGATGGCTGAATCCAAATCCGGCCGCACAACTGAGCTATCAGGTCTGGTTTATTTTTTAATTTTGGCCTTTTTTAGCCCATTTTTTCTCAAAAACTTGAGATGATGAAGAAATTCTGATTCGGATTCAGCAGCTCGAAGTCTTTAGGAAGAGATAGATCACAACCCTGTCGGTAACCGAGTTTCTTTTTGTTGTGAAGCTGTGTAATAATTCCTATATATTTAGAAATTTCAATAATTAATAACTGCAAAAAAATTAGTAATTACTACCTACTAAAAGAGTCTTATACGGATTGGGTCCCAAATTCTTTTTTGCAACATTCACTTTTTATGTTTTAAATTATAAATATAATATATGTAAATTAATTTCATTTCCGACTTTTTAAAAAAATCAGCTACATTGTGGCAATATAAAAGGGTAACTATAACTTAGACATCAGAGGACGTCATAGTCAGCCCCCAGCGCATAAAATTTAAAGGGTAACACTAAGTTTTAAAGGAAATGTTTGTACTTTTACACTATGGGCCTCAAAAAAATATTATTTAAAAATTATTCATTTCTCAAATGTAAATGAATTCCGATACACCCTGTATATTAAAAAGTAATAATGTTTAAAAACGAGTGCAGAATTGGAAATTAGCTTTTTTACGTATCCTTGCATAAGAAAATTGGTTTATTGGCCCACATACATTATTATTGAAGCCATTAATATCGTAAGAATCTTTTCGTTTTTTTTTCTCGGTGCAGAATACTAATTATAAGAAACTTATGTAATCGCTAAGAAAAACTTTAAATTAAAGTTACTTCGTTCATACAGGTTAATGAAAATAATATATAGCCTATATTATGGGCTTCAACATTTTAAAGAGTGTTTCTTCATATTTTACGAACTGTTTAAGCTACAGTTACATGTAACTGTATACAAGATTTTAGTTTTTAGGGATGATGAGCAGGTATTAAAACTTAAGTCAATAGCTTTAACATTTAACATTCCTTTAAGTTAGCTTTTTCCAGGATTCAACAAAAAAAAATTATAATATCAAGAAGGATAACTTTAAAAGCTTATACCGACAGAGCCGTGTCGTTTCCAAACCGACAAGGCACAGTCGGTATAAACTATACAGGGTGTATTTGAAATAGCGTAGGAAATTTTAACAGGTGATTCTACATGATAAAATATGACAAAAAGTTCCTATAAACATATGTCTAAAAAGGCGTCATAAGGGAGCTACGCCCCTTTGAAATTGGCTAGAAAAATCGGTTTTTATTTAATAACTCAGGAACCCTTTGAGATATATTAACGACGTTTTTCACGTGAATTAATCCTAATAAGGCTCATCTTTGTATGTCATTTTCACGTACTTATTTAAACCAGGGGTGTGCGAAACGGGGGGGCCTTATCAGTTTTTTGTCCCAAACTTTTTTCTGTGTAACTTTTTTGCAATTTTATTTTTGAAATATGATTCCTCAGGTCAAAATACATAAAAAAGGTACTCTTGTTGTAATACTGTAGGATTAACCGATTTCGAGAAAAGTTCATTTGAAGGTGAAATTCCACTGTTCGAGGACGAAAAATTAAATACTAAAATGTCGAGAACCAAAATTTTAATGATGCAATGTTATTCTACATCAAAAACTAAGAAAAAAAGTTTCCATACATGTAGGTCGAAAAAACACTTTTAAAGCTACCATAGCCCTTTAAAAATGGTGCATATTTAGGAGACCATAGCTCCACTAGGATTGATTTTTGGAAGTACCTGTATATAAGGTTTTTTTCTTAGTTTTTAATGTACATTCGCCCTGAATCATTAAAATTTTGGTTTTCAACATTTTAGTATTAAATTTTTCGTCCTCGAACCGTGGAATTTCACCTTCAAATGAATTTTTCTCGAAAACGGTTAATCCTACAGTATTACAACAAGAGTACCTTTTTTATGTATTTTGACCTGAGGAATCATATTTCAAAAATAAAATTGCAAAAAAGTTACACAGAAAAAAGTTTGGGACAAAAAACTGATAAGGCCCACCCGTTTCGCACACCCCTGGTTTAAATAAGTACGTGAAAATGACATACAAAGATGGGCCTTATTAGTATTAATTCACGTGCAAAACCTCTTTAATGTATCTCAAAGGGTTCCTGAGTTATTAAATAAAAACCGATTTTTTTAGACTATTTCAAAGGGGCGTAGCTCCCTTATGACGCATTTTTAGACATATGTTTATAGGAACTTTTTGTCATATTTTATCATGTAGAATCACCTGTTAAAATTTCCTACCCTATTTCAAATACACCGTGTATAAACTTGATAAAACCAATAAATCTTTACTGTAGAAACTATCATTCAATATAAAGTGAAAAAACATGTTACCTACAAACTGGATTTACTACTTACAGCAAATAACTATAAATTTAATTTCCTATACAGGAAGGAAATTAAATTTTCTAGGAAAGATGTTACGAGCATTTTTTTTTTCAAACGCTGATAATATTATAATATATAATTAGTTTTTTAGGTATTAATCTATACGAAATTGGACTGATAATTTCGTTTAAAAGAAAAACAAAAGGATTTCCTAAAAAAAAATATATTAATTAATTTTTTAGGTAATATCGGTCCTAGTGGCCGCTGCGTACGCCAGACCAGAAGCAGGTTACAGTTACAGTGCTCCTTCCGGCCCCAGCGGTCCTAGCGCCCCTAGCGGCAACTACGGTCCCCCAGCCCCAAGCGGCAACTACGGCCCTCCAGCTCCTCAATACGGAGCTCCTCCAGCGCAACCAACGGTTCACAAACACGTCTACGTTCATGTGCCACCCCCAGAGCCCGTTTATGAAGCCCCTAGGAAGCCTATTCAGGTTGCCGCTCCTCAAAAACACTACAAAATAATCTTCATCAAGGTACGTTGTCCTGTAATGCACAATTTTTTTAATCGGATAAGAAAACCCATTTTAACACAAACTAAAAATATTTAATCGTGATTTTTTTTTTTAACTAGGCACTAAAATTTTAGTTTTTATATGAAATGTTTAAAATAAGAATAGTTTATAATTTTTATTAAGAACCAGTGTATATTACCCAAGTAACACAGTAGCTATAAAGTATCTTTTACCGCTCTTTTGCAGCAAAATTACTGCCATATGGCTGTTATTTTGCTGCAAAAGAGCGCTAAGAGATACTTTAGAGCTACCAGATACTTGGGTAGTGTGGCGCGAGAACAACATTTTTTAAAACACAGAAACATAATAAAATCATTTATGGTAAATACTGTAAACATAATATATTTATAGTATTATAGTAATTTATTTAAGTTTATTTTTAATTGAAAATCCCCTCAAGTTTAAGTTAAAGTTTAACCTTTTAAGGTTTCGATTTTGTTATGATAGTATCCAAAAAACACATAGTAAATTATTATTTTTTGTTCAGGCCCCAACTCCACCGACCCCAACAGCACCAATTATTCCAGTACAACCACAAAACGAAGAAAAGACATTGGTTTACGTTTTGGTTAAAAAGCCAGAAGAACAACCAGATATCGTTATTCCAACGCCAGCTCCAACTCAACCCAGCAAACCAGAAGTTTACTTTATCAGATACAAAACCCAAGTAAGTTTAGATTATTTACCTACCTAAGGGCCACTTGCACCAACTCTTAAACTGGGATTATCTCGACTAAACTGAGTTTAAGTTAAAAATGCTGTGTTCTGATTGGTTGACTGTCAACCTAAACCAAGTTTAAAGTTAAAACATCGTTGGTGCAAGTGGCCCTAAAAGGGGTAAAATATAAAACAAAATACGTTTAAGTTTCCTTACCCTAAGTACCAATATCTTTAACTCGAGATCATTTAGTGCCTTCAATGGAAACAGCAAAACTAATCAAAAGTCATCATATGCTAGCAAACTGCTGAACGGCTAATATCTGTCACTTGTCAATCGAAACTGATCATAGCGTTCAGTAGTGGTTTGACAACTATCGATGAGTTTTGCAGCAAAAAAGTCCAAAAAGTGGGTATTTGCACATTTTTTAACTAAAATACCTAAAAGCTTTTCGTTATTTTTGTAAAAGAAAAAAAATAAACAAGTAACAAACAGGAGTCTTAATATTTTAATTTGTTAAAAACATATTTTTTTTAAATATTTACCTACTATTTTTTTTTCTTTATTTTAGAAGGAGGAAGGTGGTTACCAAGCAAGTGGTCAACCCGAAAGTTCGTACGGAGCACCTTCAGTTCCTGCTGGCCCCCCATCCAGTCAATATGGAGCCCCTTAAATTAAATAACAAATAAAATAGTCAGAAAAATCATTTTAAACATTAAATATTAAAAAAAAATCTTTAAATTTTATTGAAACAAATTATATTCATGTAATATTTTGTACAAATTTTGATATACAGGGTGTTTAAAATGTATTTTTCACATATGCCAGTGAATCTCCGATCGACTTAGGAACTATATAGAACTATTGTGATTTTTTATTAAGAAAAACTGTGTGACAAATGTATTATATAAGATAATTTTAGAATAATTAGTTATTTAATTATTTTTAAAATGTTTATTTCTAAAATTAAAATAAATATTTTGAAAAATAATTAAATTTCAACCTGTACATATTGTTTTAGATTAAGATAAAAAAGCTATATATACTTTTTTGTACCTTATATTTTTATATAATTTTTAATTTTAAGCTTGTAATCTCAAATAAAAAACATCTGGTATATTTTTTCGTTTTCTTTTGCTGCGGCCTTGTCTGTTTTTTATAGTCCTTATCTCAAAGCCTTTAAGTATTCAAAACATGGAAGCAAGTAATGGGCGAACTTACTGATTTACAGGCATTTGATGATTGTGAATCTTAAAAAAAACTATTATGTATGCCTACATAATAATATCCTTATTTATCAAAAATATTTTTGGATATTTTTAAAATAATTAAATAAAAAAATAACTAATCATTAAATAAAAAAATAACTAAAGTTATTATAAATATTTATCCTAGATTCTAAATAAGTAGTCTATTCTATTCTATTCTATTCTATTCTATTCTATTCTATTCTATTCTATTCTATTCTATTCTATTCTATTCTATTCTATTCTATTCTATTCTATTCTATTCTATTCTATTCTATTCTATTCTATTCTATTCTATTCTATTCTATTCTATTCTATTCTATTCTATTCTATTCTATTCTATTCTATTCTATTCTATTCTATTCTATTCTATTCTATTCTATTCTATTCTATTCTATTCTATTCTATTCTATTCTATTCTATTCTATTCTATTCTATTCTATTCTATTCTATTCTATTCTAGAATTCTTTGTTAGAAGGTCTAGCCTAGATGCTAATTATAAAATGGACTATTAAATTTGTTAAAAAAATTTGACTCGCACCGAAAGTTAAAAGTTTCATTCGCTTTAACCCCTTTTTTGTAGTAAAATTAATTTTTTTTTATTTGAATATATTCAAATAACAAAAAATATTCATTTGACTACAAAAAACGAGCTAAAGTGAATGAAAGGTGAAAAACTTGTTTGGCAAAACTTCAATAAAAATATTCATTTTACAATAAAAAGTAGTAAAAGTGAATAAAACTTTTAACTCCCTGTATTGAAAGTTAAATAATAATTAAAATTGCTTAAAAATTCTTTAATAGGACTTAAAAAATATATAAGCATCACTTTTAATGAAAAATTACTTTTTCAACTAAGGGAACGTTCAAGTATTACGTAACGCAAGTTTTGATCATTTTGGTCCCCCCCATCTAACGGTAACGCTATTTTTCTATACTATTAACATGGGCGTATCACTTCAAAATTACCCCCCTCCCTAGGAGCGTTACGTAATACTTGAACGTTCCCTAATTGCAAATATAAAAAAATATATATAAAGTCTTCAAACAATGAACACAACAATTATAATTGTAATTAATTGTATATGTTGTGTTTTTTAAATTCCTATTTTTATATATTTTTTTTATTATTTCATATAAATATTTAAATCACTATTACTTAATTTAAAATATAACAACAAAATATGTCTGAAATATAACAATAAATAAATATTTCAGACATATTTCAAATGAAATATGTCTGAAATTTTTTTTTTTTCAAAACTTTTTTATTTTTTTTTTAATATTTGGGAAAATGCAATATACCATTTACTTTGAATAATATATAATGGAATGGGTAGCATTACATATCTTCACGGCTTGTTTATTTCTAATACCTTACTTAAAATCTAAGTTACTGCGCCATCTCATATCTGATGATAGAATTTACGTTCACCATTTCTGCGGTTCTGTAGTTTTCAATCTTTTTCAATCGAAAGATTGCCATGAATTAAACAATATGTCTCGTCGTGTATTTTTTTGCTGACTATTTCAAAAAATTACTGCCCTAGGAGAAACTATAATAAAAAAAAATATTTTTTTTTTGAAAAAAGGAAAAGTCGAGAATTTTTTTTCTTCTATCCTTTTGGTCTGAAAGTCATACATAATTACTGAACAATTTTTATCTCGTTTTAAACACGAAAAGCTTTTGTTAAATTAATTAAATAAGAATAGGTGGGTCTCAACTCCAGCACAGGCAACTTTTTTTGTGGGACTGTATCATAGAATATGATAACTTCCGAATGAATCAAAATGTCAAAATTATTCTTACATCAGGGCATCTCAAATCTGTATAATTGGAGATTATAAATTTTACACCCAACTTTAAAATCATAAATAACAACCCCCCTCTTTTTATACCTTAGGGAAGGTTCATGTATTAGGTAACGCAAATTTTGATCATTTTGGACCCCCGCTTCCCCCCTGTAACGCTATTTTCCTATACCATTAACATGGGTGTACACTCCAAAATGCCGCAAGCGGCTAGTTTTCTAAACTTGTACTCGTGCGCTAAAAAAGTATGTTATGAAACTAGTACCTTAATATACTATTTTGAGTTTTTTTAATTAATATTTTTTGAAGTTTTCAACTTTTTTTGAGTTTAAAAATATAGTTTCCATAAAGTAAATATATTTTTTATAAATTGACATATCAGCAGTACTCGGCGAATTTTCAGTACTCGCTTGGGCGCCTCGTTGACATTTTTATTTCTTTTTATCTTGATTTTTTTTAATGATTCCATTTAAACGAGTAAGGTGGGAAAAAAAGTTATCGATAAATAAAAATTAAAAACTTTCGTCTTCTTAAAAGATAAAAATCGAATGTAGATTTTTTCTTTGAAAAGCACCGATATATATATATATATATATATATATATATATATATATATATATATATATATATACATATGTATAGTTAATATGTATAGTCAATATTGTTGTGTGTAACAAATTAGTCGTCAAATGTTTCAATTTAGTGACCCTTATAATATTTCCCTCACAATTCGGCAAAATTATTCCGTAAGCCTATGTTTCTGTGTTTATTTTCAACATTGATGAGTCATAACTGAGTTTAAGCCGACTACTGCATATTAGTCCCCAAAGGGAATAACCCTATAACGCACTACGGTTCCATTTTTTTTAAATTTTGAAAATTTTTTTTTGTGGGGTTTAAAGCAAACGTATTATACGTAATAATAATGCTTCTAGTTCTGCTTTGAGGCTGAGATAAGTATAATAAAAAACAACTTTTTTACTAAAAATACATTTATTTGTCACCGTATCGATAAAAAATTAATATAATACAAAAATAAAAATACATATAAGTATAATAAAAAATATTATTGCACGCATATTTACAAAAGAAATAATAAAATAAAACACAAAAATTAAGATTTTTGAGAAAAACAAAAGTTCTTTTTTTGAAAAGTTAAATTTAAATTTTTTCAAAATTGCAACAACGTGGTTTCCACAAACAGTCAAAAAACGGCGAACAAATAAGTCTTAAAAAACAGAAACTCATGTCCTAATGCAACGTTTCAAAAAAATTTAAACCTTTTCAAAAATATAAAAAATTAACAATCTTTTTCAACGTATCGAAAAACACCAAGTTTTTTTGACAAAAAAATCGTTAATTTAAAAATCACCAGAAATAGCAGTTTCTCGAGTACAGAGAGCGTTATTTTCAAAAAAATATAATATATATATTTTTATACATTATATTTCATTGTAAATCAGGGGTATTTTTTCTGTTTTGGAGATTGATCTAGTATGGCCCTGATTTTCCTGGAGGTCCGTAACTGGAGGAAACTCCGCCTCCACCTCCTCCAATGCCACCCCCAATTCCTCCTCCAATCCCTCCTCCAATTCCACCTCCAATTCCACCTCCTAAATCACCACCTAAAAAAAGAAATTATAAAAGTTATAGTTTTCATATATAGGGTGATTCAGAATCACTGATTCACCTAACAGAAATCACTCGTATTATGACAATATTATTAAAGTTATCAAAATTAAGTTTATACCAGTTAATAATATAACCAATAAGCTACAAGGGCGCTCAAATTAAAGTTGTCTACTAGCTTTAGTTTTCGAGAAACAGAGTATTTAGCAGTCATTTTAATTATTATTTTAAATAAAACATTGTAATAGTAAAATATTTATTTTTCTTTAACTGGTTAAAAAATATTTAATAATTTTAAACTATTTAATTTTTAAATTTAGTAATACAATTTAAATATTTAATATATATTATCATATATACCTAATACATAACATAAGATGCCGTGATGCCGCATGCGAAAAGTATCTATAATGGCTCAGTTTCTGAGAAATTAGAAATAGATTTTGAGGGACGCCCCTATGAAATAGTTATAGCCCTTAAGAGTAACTTCGGGACCAACGTTTCCGAGAACTTTTAAGAAAACTATGCTTAAATTAAGTTACCGCTTAAAAATTTAAAAGCCATTTTACAACCGCTTTTATTTAAATATAAATAAAATTAATTAAAAATAAAAATATTTGCTTACCTCCTCCGAATCCGCCACCACCTCCAAATCCTCCTCCACCACCTAAATAAAACAAAAAAAATAATTTTAAGATCTTTCTATAATAAAAAATTAATTAATTAATTTAATGCCTATTTATTTATTTATTTATTTGATATGCTATACTACAGTACTATTAGCTGCTATAATAGCAGCTGTATACAGCTGATTGCTATAGCAATCATCATTAGAAGCGGTGTGGTAATTACAAAGTAATAGCCACAACACTTAGACCTAAGATCCATTGTGCATGCCTCATCTAGAATGACACATCATTTGATTAGAATGATATTCCATGGGGACAGGCATCTAAGAAGGCGATGATCTGCCCTAATAAAAAATCGACTAATCATTTCAATGAGTACTCAGATTATACTCCATTAACTGTCAAGTCCAATCAATCAGGGAGTCTAAAACTGACAGTTAACTGACAACAATGCAAGTTAACCTAGAAATGGCAGCCTTTTCTGTGAGAAGACAGGACATTATCTCAAAATGTGAGACGCAGTTTCTTTATCATAATTGCGGAATCTGATGTAGTAAAGTTAGTAATTATAAATACTAACTTTTTTGACAAAAATCATAGTTTATTAAACAAAAAAAATACTTACCGCCTCCAAATCCACCACCGCCTCCTGCTGCCTTCTAAAATAAAAAAATACCAGTTAGAATAAAAATACATTCAGTCCGATCTGACATTTTTAAAATGTTTGTTTACCGTTTGACTACATTTATAGTAGGAATTCGTAAATATTAGGGTTAGGGGAAACTTTGGCGGATTTACGGCACGGGTTAGAATCATTTGATCATTTTGAAATATTGGCACACAATTGTGTATACTTAAAAGGAACAAAAAATAAGATTTTAAGCTCTTTCAATTTTGCACTTTAACAAAAATTACAGACAATGTTCAACGAATTTTAACAAATTAATTTTCACACCCTTAGAGAAGTTTGATCAGTCTCATATTTTTTAGAATTTTTTAGTTACACATAAATGAAAATTTTAATATAATAAAACATATAAGGTACACCTTAATGTACCACGTTATTTTAAACTTTTTTTTGTAAGTATGCGGTATACGTAACGTAAATTTTTGGCTCCTCCGAAATGTAAAAATACATTTCATAATTTTTTTCAGTGTAGCGTTAATTGCAATTTTGGCGAAGGCGCCTACACAGAAAATTATAAACGATTTGCATATTTTTAGAAAAGACGTTAATTGAATTTGCAGATTCTGAAATGTTATTATACAAAAAGTTCAAAAGTCACCCAACCCCCTCTTTACTTTTGAACAAGTTGAGATATCGACTTTAAATTTGGAACTCTTAATTTCAGCTCTTGTGCAGGGGGGGCATGGGGGATATTTTTTTTAACGGAAAGGGGAGTCGTATGATACATCATTTTAAAGCAAATAAAATTCTCTATTGAACTTATTTTTTTTTATTTTTGAAACAATTTTTTTTAAGGTTTTGATTTTTCAATTTTTTGTGCTAAAAAATGCGAATTTTTAAGTTTGGGGGGGCTGCCGCCCCTGGTGCGCCACTGCTTGGTACAGTGTATTATAATGATATCTAGATAAAGATATAATTACAATCTGTAATTTAAGAATCGCAAATTACGATAATTTAGACAGATTAAAGTCGAGATAAGTTTTTATATATAAGGAAAGTGTCTTCATTCAGAGAATCTAATTATCTTCAAAGTTTCTCCACTTTTCTTGAAAATTATAATTGCAGATTGCATCACCATAAATATTTAATGCTATTAGGTAAATAGTCCAGTCAAATGATAGGTTTTAATCTAAATTAAATTGTTTGATATTTACAAATTTAAAAAATCTATTAAAAATATTTTACTATTCCTTAAAACTACTTTTGTTTGATTAACGCAGTCGTCCCTCCGAAGTTACGGATCGATTTCATTCTTTTTAGCACTCTTCAGAGCCACATATCGGTAGTAAGGACATTGCAGAATTGCTCCAACAGGTCAAAACTCTTTTCCGCACTTAAAAAGGGTGCGAAAATTCCTTAAATTCATATGTTTTTATGGAGAGAAAAAAATTGGGATCTGATGGAGCAATTCTGAGATCAGATTCGGTTTTAGCGACCCCAAAAATATAAAAATGCATTGGTTTGGTTTGGACTTTTAGTCTCTGGATATTATTTTTTTTTGTGTGGCTGTGTTGTTATTAATTATGAGTTATAATAATGGCTACTCCCCAAAAGAACTCTTCAGAAAGTGAAAGATGTTGCTGCTATGCATATTTTGTTTACAATAAACATCTGCAATTTCCTATTATAAAATCTTCCTGGTGAAAGACATATTATTAGAATCATTTTCAATTAAAATTGTTGCTTGTTTTAATAATAGATGGGACTTTCTTCTTCATGTCTAGGCTCAGCATTTTCCGAATAATAAATACCGTATACAGGGTGTATGGTGGGTATGCTGCACAAAAGTGCAAGGGAGTACACTATAAAAAATAAATATTACATTTATTTATATTACATGTAATTTTAAAATTTTATATGCACATTACATGTAAAATTACATGTAAAATCTAGTAAATTTTAAATAGTAAAAAATAAATAGGTAAATTTACATGCAATAATTACATGTAATATTTATATAAAATTGTAAAATTACATGTAAAATCTCGTAAATTTTACTTGTACCTGCATGGCATTACAACGCATTACATATGATTCTATTTATTTTTTACAGTGTAGCCAGGAGTTTCGTGTGGGAGGCAGGTAACGGACTTCGCGCTTACGCCATTTTTTTTAAAAATTTGCATAATACTTAGTAGACTAAAAAGCATACAAACCTATTTTTGATTGCAGCTTTCTACTCGGGAGTTCCAAAACATTAACAAAACCAAAAAATTATGACCAAATTTATATTTTTTTTGATTCGGCAAAAAAAACACTTGATTTTAAACCCTAAATACTACAATGCTTTGCGTATTAAAGGACCCAGTTTTTAAAAATCACCCTGTATAGATAGATAGATAAATAATTTCTCCATTTTCAGTGAAGATAGTCTCGCGCGAACTGCATGGATTTTTGACCCGGTCGCGACCGCAAAAGTGAAAGTCACGATCAAAGTTGGCGGTCATGCAATATACTGACTTGAATCAAATTACCTAAGTACTGAAAAGGACGGAAGTAGATACGATTTATAACCAGTACTCGGCGAATTTCCAGTACTCGCATAGGCGCTGCGTCGACTCTAGCGTTGACGTGACGTTTTAAATATTTAAATTTTTATTTCTTTTTATCTTCTTTTTATCTGATCCCAATTAAACGAGTAAGGTGGGAAAAAAAGTTATCGATAAATAAAAATTAAAAACTTTCATATTCTTAAAAGATGAAAATTGAATGTCGGTTTTTTCTTTGAAAAACACGGATATATATACATATTTATAGTTAATATGTATAGTCAATATTGTTTGTAAGAAATTAGTCGTCAAATGTTTCGATTTATTGACCCTTATAAAAATTTCCCTCATAATTCGGCAAAATTATTCCGTAAGCCTATGTTTCTGTGTTTATTTTCAACGTTGATGAGTCATAACTGAGTTTACACCGGTTACTGTTTATAACAAGATTCACGATTTAGTGAAATTATATACCATAGAACTAGAAAAAATAAATATATTATAATAGAAGTTCTAGTTCTCAGGGATTATTTTAAAGTACAGTTGGACACAAAGTGTGCAGCGGGAAATTTAAATGTGCAGTGGGAAATAGTTTTGATTTGTATATAAAAATTTTATTTTAAAGACTATCCAACATTTTGGACTTACCTGAGTCTTGTATCTGATGAAGTAGACTTCCGGTTTGCTTGGTTGTGTTGGTGCGGCAGTTGGAATAACGATATCTGGTTGTTCTTCTGGTTTCTTAACCAAAACGTATACCAATGTCTTTTCTTCGTTTTGTGGTTGAATTGGAATTATTGGCGCAGTCGGGGCTGGGGCTGATGGGGCCTGTGAATAAGAAAACAAATATAATAATTATCCGTTTTTTGTTTTATTTTTACAGTGGTTTAAATATGAAACACAAAGCAAACTGTGATGTTTACCATTTTTTTTGAGGTTCGCTATAAGAAAAAAAATGTTAACTTCGTTAAAAAAAATTAAAATAAATTGTAAAACCGTAAAACTTAAAATACCTCTAAAGTTTCAGTTTACAAAGTAATTTTTTAAGCAGAAAGTTCTCCTTAATTGGGCATTTTTAGTTTTTTCTAATAAAATTAAAAAATGTTTATACAGGGTTATTCAGATATAATTTCGAGAAATTTAAGACCTGACTCGAAGTTACAAAATATGAAAAAAAGTTTCTATAAAAGTTGGTCAGGAAATGAGTCCTAAGGGAGCTACTGCTCTTTAAAATTGCAATAAAAATAAGGTTTTTAATTAATAACTTTTATACCCTTTATGACGAGCTTTTGAATGTGTTCTAGTATTAATAAGGGCAATAAGTTATGTTAATTTATTTTTTTGAATTTATCCAGAGGCGTGCCTAGACGGACAAAATATGTAAGGCTTAACATATTTTTGCCCCAAACTTTTTTATGTATATATTTTTTTGGATTTTTCGTAAAAAATATAGATTCCTTGAGTAAAAATACATAAAAATGTCATAGTGTAATGCTGTAGGAGCAACCGTTTTCAAAAAAAAAAAATGCAATTAAGAGGAAGTAACATTTTGTGCCAGTAAAAATGTTACTTTTTAAAAGGCTATTGCTCCTTTAATATTAAATTTAGGTGTTTTGGTGAATAATACTTTTTTGCTTAGTTTTAAATGAAGAATGGCCCTGCAGCATTAAAATTTTATTGGTGCTTTTTTTGTTCCCCATTCAATATGTCCATATTCGAAGGGCCGCAGCTCCCTTAGGGCTTATTTCCGGACCAACCTTTATAGGAACTTTTTTTATATTGGTTAACGTAGAATCAACTCTTAAATTTCCTGAACTTATTTCTGAATAATCCTGTATATTTATAATTAAAATTGTTTTCTAAAAGTACAAAACTAATTTAAGTTTTGGAAATAATTTAACAGCGCAATGCAATTAAAATAAAAAAAAATTTAAAATTCAGATAATCTTCTGCAAATTTAAAAATTCTAAATTTCAAAACAAATTTTCGATATTTAGCTTGATCATAATAATCATGCTTCATGAATTTTAAAAAAATCAATTAAAATTTACAACAATACTGTTTGTTGTAAATTTCTACATAAATTAATCTTATTTTTATATAAATTTATATGATTTTTCGTAATAATTGATTATACAAAATAATAATAGCTATAGATACTAATATAACAAAATATCATGACCTTAAACTTAAACTTTTTAAAAATAATTGGTACACATAAGAATGAAGAATACTTTATAGCGCCTTTACACACATAATAGTTATTTATGATACAAGGGCAAAAAGTTTTTATAAGCCAAGGGCCTTTGGCCCGATGGTCTTAAACCTACTATAAAAAAATATGTTGTTGCGTATAAAGTTAACATCCACTTCACTTAAATGATATTCATTTGGATTAATATTGTATTTCTATCTGTGTATGGCCCCGAAAAAGTTTGAAATATTTGATAATTGAAATAAATTAAAATTAATAAAAAATAATATAGTAATTGGTTGATAGGTTAAACTAATTATTAATTAAAAAAAATGTAATGTAATTAATACTATTATGGTTTCATTCAAAGTCATTGTGGGTGAATCGATCACATGACTTCCTAATTTTAATGAATAAACTAATAAACAAAATAACAAACAACTGTGAAGTAAATTACAATTATAAAAAGATAACGAAGGAGCAAAAATTTTATGAAAAATATATGATTCGCCTTTTTAGCACAAGCCAAAAACTTCTTTGGGGCTCTCCATGCATATGTAATATTCTACAAGAAATAAACTCTAAAAATCTTGTTATATAATAAAAATACTAATTTCCTTCAGTATCATTTAAGGTAAGATCATAATAATTTTCTTTAACTTTATCTCCATACGAGTCTATTAAATTATTTACATCCAAGGTCTTAAAATGTTCAATATTAAAATTTTTATTTTTATTTATCTTTTTCAATAGTTCACTATAGGTTTCTTCAGGTTCAATTTTGGATTTATTTTTTGGTGTATCTTTAGTTGTATTATTCATTTTAATGTTACCTAAAGGTATCTCTGATTGATTTAAAAAAATGTTTTTAAGAATTTGGTTTTTTGTCTTATTAAAATCAAAATTTTGGTTATTTTCTAAACTTACATTCTTCATAACTGCAAAACGAGATGCATTTAAAAATGACGTCGAAATATTTCTTGTATTGTCTTTGTCTAAAATCAAAGTTTTATTTCTTTGAAGATTTTTATTTCTCGTATTTTTGACATAATATTTATTCGATATAGTTTTTAAAACTGTTTTTGTATGGTCACGTTTTACATTTAAATATGGGTTTATTGAAATATTTTTTATAATTTTATCACCAAAAGAATTTATATTTAAATTATTTTTTAAATTATCAAAATCCTTTTTAAAAATTGTTACATTATTTTTAAAATTACTTTTATTAACAGTTAAATTAAAGTTATTTTCAGTTACATTTTTAATAGATGTATTTAAAATTTCCAAATTATTAACTTTAAAATCTGAAATATTAATTTTAGAATTTTCGGTAACATTTTTGTCTTCTAAAGCTAGTTCATTATTTTGAGAAATATTTTCAAAATTTGCATTATTTTCATTTGGAAAAATATTTATTATATTATTGTTTAATTCTGAATTCAAATTTTCGTTCATTAATGAGTTTTGTTTTTTTAATTCGGTAATATTTTTAAAATTTTCTATTGTAGAATCGTTTTTCTCATTATTTTCTGATTCAAAATCAAAGTTTTCAATAGAAATATTTTTTTGAGTTGGTTTTAAAATGTAATTAAAGTTTTCGGCGTAGTTTTTTAACTCCAAATTTTCAATCGAATTATTATTTTTAGTTTCAAAGCGATTATTTTGGATATCTTCAGTCAAATTAAATTTTAAAATATTTTTGGACTGGTTTGAGGACGTAGAATAATTTTTATAATCATTTTCCGATTCAAGATTTAAATTTTGAGTTAAATTGTCTAGTTTTTGACTTTCAAAAATATTTACTATTTTTTCTTCATTATTGTAAGTTTTATTTTGATTATTAATTTTTAAAATTATTTCTTTTTGCGTAATATTTTCCAAATTTACAGAAAAATTTTGATTTAAATTAATTGGAATTTGGTATTCAGAATTACTATTATTTCTAACTTTTAGACTCTCATTATTTGTCTCATTTTTATACATTTTTGAAGAAAAAATAATCATAGTTTTATTATCTAATTCTAAATCCAAATTTTGAGTTAAATTTATCAATTTTTGCATTTCAAAAATATGATTTTTATTATTGTTATTTTCTAAATTGCCATTTAAAATATGTTGGATAATTGTTTTATTAAAATTGTAGTCATTTTGTGCAGGATTAAAAATTTCAAAACTATCACCAAAATTTTTGATATTTTGTAAAATATTATCATTAGTATTTTTAAAATTACTTTTGATCTGATCAAAGTTATTTTGTTTATCGAACGAAAATTGTTTTTGTAAATTGGAAAAGGAATCTTCATTTACATAGAGTATCCTATGTTTTGCATTATTTTTGAAATTATTTGGACTTAAGCCATTTTCATAACTTTTAACAAATGTATCTAAATTCGCACTACTTAAACCAGGTGACTCTTCATCTATTTGTCCGATATCTCCGTCCACCTTTATGAAAAAAATATAATTAAAATATTTAATGGATAAAATAATATATTTAAATTGCTATATCTTAAAACTAATAGTCCTAAGGTAAAAATAAAAATGTTTTCATAGAAAATTAAAAATAATTGTTATCTAGGTACGCAAGAATTTTGGAAGACTAACATCTCTACTCTAAATTTCTCTACTCCCTAACATCCCTACTCCATAACATCCCTACTCCACAACAACTCTACTCCGTAAAATCTCTACTCCATAACATCTCTACTCCGTAACAACTCTACTCCACACTATAGACACTCGATTAGCCACTTGTCTTAACTCAAAAGAATATTTCTCATGCTAAGTCACTGTCAAAAATTAATTCAGTTTATTAATTACTTACATATTAGTGTTTGTTAAGAGTACGCGGTCATTGTTGCTTTTAGAATAATTCATTTATGATTGTTCTAGATTTACATTTAAAGATAAACGTTTTCTAGGAAAAAAATAAAATAATCCAGAAGAAGAAGATTCTTTGTTCTTTGAACTGCTCATTTATTATTAAGAGGCTAATAAAGTGCATATAGTGTGGAGTAGAGTTGTTACGGAGTAGAGATGTTATGGAGTAGAGATGTTACGGAGTAGAGTTGTTGTGGAGTAGGGATGTTATGGAGTAGGGATGTTAGGGAGTAGAGAAATTTAGAGTAGAGATGTTAGTCTGCCAGAATTTTCGTTTTACGATTAATAATAAGCGAGTTATTACCAGCTAAAAATTGAAGTTTTTGCCCCTTTTGCTTCCCTTAGCCTACCCCATTGTTAACCATATTCGATATGTCACACACTACAAAAGTCCTGAATCGTTTGGTAAAATATTTTTTTTTAATAAAATTTTGTCCCTGTTTTTTTTTCCTGGCCCACTTAGAAATTTATTATACACGGAAAGAAATTAGTGGGCTCTGCGCTATACATTATAAGATATTTGGTAACAGTGGCAAATTATAGTGATTTAAGCTATAGATTATATGGGACACAATAACTAATAATGTTAAAAATAAATTGGAAACGATTATATATATTACAGAAAAGATTATATTTATTACAGGCACTATTATAAATTTACAGAAATTTTATTATATTATAAAAATTATTAGCACGGACAATAATTAAATCTATTTAAGCTATAAATGCCATATATTTGTTATATTTTATTATTCACTAAACAATTAAAGTATTTCATATAAATTTTTACACCGACTGCCATAATTGTAAGAGAAAGCCTTGTATTTATATAATAAGCGATTATAATTTGCTTGGTATGTGTGTTATAGCGCTCCTAGCTATAATTTTTTTTTCCGTGTAGTGAAGTATTATAGAATTAGATTATAGTCAATTATTATAGTCAATTAAAATCAAAACTTACCTTGATGAAAATAATTTTGTAGTGTTTTTGAGCCTGTCCAATTGAGATGGGACGTTGGGGTCTGAATTCTTCTGGCTCTGGTGGTGGGACATGGACGTAGATGTGTTTTTGGATTGTGGTTCCGCCTCCGAAACCACCACCGCCCCCGAATCCACCGCCCCCTCCGCCACCTAAAAACCAAACAAAAAGTAAGAATAATTAAGAAAATTTAAAAAATAAAATAATATTTTTTTTCCAGTTTGGTCTCTTCCACTCTTATATTATGAACGGAAAAGTGGCAAGGGCATAATATGATATAGGATATACAGTATGATTAAGAAATAGGGTTTAAAATTATAAGGGTGATATACCACTATAATCACTGATGTACATGTAAAAAAAATCTAAACTAAAAGTTTTAATCCTACACTTAATTTGTTAAACCGTATTCTTGAATTGTCTGTATTTATATTTAATTATTAGTAATTACTTACCGCCTCCAAATCCGCCACCGCCTCCAAATCCACCGCCACCGCCGCCTCCGAATCCACCTAGAAAAGGAAAAAAGTTTTTACTATCAAAGTGACTATAATTTTTGCTTTTGTATTTATAACACTGGCATGAGAATGTTAGATAAAAAAACTTTCTTAGTTTTAATATCTACTTTTAGTTTTTTTTTGGTTCTTATTACGAATATGAGCTTTTATTTTTTTCTGTCGTGTCGTTTATACTTAAAACAAGATTTAAAAATAAAAAGGTCTTGTAAATTTCAGAACGTCTGCGTGCGTTTGTAAAGGATCATATCTTCCTATCCATTTGTAACTGAATATTTAGTTACAAACGGGTAGGAAGTTATGATCCTGTACAAATGTACTTTAATTTTTATTAAAAACACTATAGTTCTAAAGTAACATACTTTAAAATTTAAGGACGGATATGAAATGTTGCGTGTTTTTAACAAAAATTAAAGTACAATTGTATAGGATAATAACTTTCCATTTCCTATCCATTTGTAACTGAATATTCAGTTTACTTTTTACAGTGTATACCTTTAAAAAAGTTAAATCGAATATTTTCCTCTGCTAGTACTTACCGCCTCCTCCGAATCCACCGCCCCCTCCAAATCCGCCGCCCCCTCCGAATCCGCCTCCTCCAGTGCCTCCAAATCCGCCGCCTCCGTGGCCCCCAAATCCTCCGCTACCGCCGAAACCGCCACCTCCGCCTCCACTGGGGGCGCCGTACGAGGAGCTCGGCGGGCTGTAACTGTAGCCTGCCTCCGGTCGGGCTGCCGCTAGCGCCACTAACGTGGACAGTAACTGAAACAAAAAAAATACATTAATTAAAGGGTCTTAGAATACAAAGTAAGGTGACCCAAGTAACACAGAAGCTATAAAGTATCTCTTACCGCTTTTTCGCAGCAAAATTACAGCCATGTGGCTGCATTTTTGCTGCGAAAGAGCGTTAAGAGATACTTTATAGCTAATGTGTTATTTGGGGAGATTAAATTAAGTTTTATTCGAAGATGATCTAACATAAAATTTAGTGTAGTGGAACGATCGCTACCATCCCTAGCTTTATAAACTCCAAACATTTCTGATTTTACATGAAAACAAAATGGATGGATGGATGAATTTTGCATGTAAACAACGAACTTCTTTACCGAATTGTCACATTTTTATATTAAAGTTACGCAGCGTAGACGCAATCGTTCAAAATAAATCAAGTGAGTATGAACTGCCGGTGGTCGCGACCACATGCTTCAGGGGAAAGGGGACTGATAAGCGGCTTAGTTGTATTGAAATTAGAATTTTAAAAGAAACGTCCGAAGAAGTATGGTGGCTTACTATAAACTTAGTTTTCAGTTGAATAAAAAATAGGTTAAAATTACTTGTTCTCAACCTAATCACTTTTAAACAATGAATCAAAATTAATGTAATAAAACCTTAAATAAATAAATAAATACAAATTTAAAAAAGTGCAGTATAATAACTGGGCACTGCTTACTGAATAAGCACCGACACCAAATGGGACAGACTACGAGCCCCGTGTGCAGGAGATGTGGGGAAGGGGACGAAGAACCCTACCACCTCATATGTGAATGTCCATCCCTAATATGGCTAAGATGGAGGTACTTTGGGAACGACTCGCTGGAACCAAACGAGATCATGAACACCCCTGAAACCGTACCTGGACTTTATAAAAGAAACAGGAATGTTATGAGGAGATCTGTGCGGTTAACACAAAGGTCCCTAGGGACCAGGTGTTGAGGGCAGTGAACCCCGCACTGAACTAAACAACTAACTAAACTAAAAAAGTGCACGTAGTATCAATTAAATTACATCAATTTTGAGCCGATAAACGTTGTTAATTCTTACATAGAAACTTTGGTTACTTAATACTTGAAATTTATTAGTCGAGTACAACAAAAGCTTCACTTGCTCAACTAAAGTAAAAAGTAGAAAGTAAAAATTCGTTTTTTTTTAAATCTTTGCAGAGTGCTGGAGAAGGTAATTCAGAATCTGTAATCTCAGTTATTTAAAAATATAGAAATTTAGTTTCAAAATGTTTTAATGGGGACAAAATAACCCCTTTGCTTGCGTTACAAAAATCCATACGTCCCTTTTTAAATCACCCACAACTTTTTTTTTTAAATAGCACATCTTTATTTTTTTAATTAATTGTAAAACATGCATTTTAAACTGAAATCTAGAATTTTATTTCTGCATTCTGTTGCCCAATTTCTGAACCAGTAATAATAACTATACATATTTAGGAATAAAAACTAAAAAGCTGAATATATCACCAAACTCTATTTTTATTTATTGCTTAAACAGTTTTTTTAGTGTATGTTAAATGCTAAATAATTTAAAAATTCAATAACATATTATAATCATAGAGAGGTGAAACGGTTATAATTGTCTGTATTATTATTATTATAGTTTTAATGGCGCATATTAGGAATTCAGTTTTAATTATTTTTTGTTAATTATTTTTATGATATTATTTATGATAAGTGAAAATCTGAATTTAGAAACTGTGGGAAACTGACTTATTTTTTCATTATGTTATATCATAATTTCGTTTTGTGAAGATTTGTTTAGTAATAAAAATTAAAAGTAATAGGATTCTCATTGTTCTAGGTAAATAAAACGAAATAAAATCATGCGTGCTTATATTCACAATTGTGAAATTAAAAACAATCGAAAAATTTCATTGTTTTTTTTTTACCAAAACTAATTTTTCTTCCTTGGTATAACCTAACTTAAAATTTTATGAAATGTTGCAATTTTGAATCCTCTCTCCCCTCATGTGACGAGTAACGTCGTAACGCTGAGACTTACCCCCTATAAATACGTAACGTTATGGCGTTATAGCAGCCAAGACCCCACTTAAAACAGTTTTGACCCAAAACAAACCGTCTTTAACCGACTTCCAAAAAAGGAGGAGGTTATCAATTCCACGTGTGACTTTGTTTTTTTTTATGTTTGATCCCGCATAACTTTGGAACGGATGAATGGAATTGGATGCAACTTTTTGCAAGTTAAAGATCGTATTCATGAGGTGGTCCCGTTTCAATACGATGCTCGGATAATGCCGGGTAAGCTGGATAATTAAGACAAATCTAATAATTTTAACGCAATTTAACTTAAAAACGACATAATTTGGTTCTAACATCAAGAAAATTTTTAGAGAAATATTGGATTACTCGGATAAGCCGGATAACTTGATTAAGGGGTCACTCAAATATTACGGCTGGCTGAAAGTCTTTTAAATACGGCTAAACATGATTCTGAGGATCTCTAATATTAAAATACCTATAGAAGATGCTAAAATTTGTTATTATACCATAAGGCGTTATTTGATTATTACTTAACGCTTAAAGTTTAACAAAGATTTTCTTTGGTATTTCGTTTAAAATAGGTTTGGTTGAACTCCTGGGCGCTGAAATATAAATATTACTAGATTTATTTAAATTTAAAAATGTATCCTGGTGCGTTCTGACGTCAGCAGTTTTCCGAGATGGAAGGTTAACTATAATTTAGCTTAGATGACGTTACAAATAAAAAAGTCTCCAAAAGTAAAAAATAAAAAATAAGTCGGTGCCAATTTCACAGCAAACAATTTAACAACTAAAAAATGTTTAGTATTTAATTTAAGGAATAGCAAACTTGTAGTTTTTAGCGTTTTTTTGAAAATCTTGCATTCAAAAGTACAAGGAAAAAACTTTTATCTCTAGTATTTTATTGTAGCTCTTGATATTTTGTTTAAAATGATTATTGCGGAACTTGATTATCTCTTTTAGCTTTCGAGATAATCGCCAAGTTGTGTGGTGACCCAAACAGTAGATCAAGAACGAAACCTTCCCCAAATACTGTTGCTGTTTCATGAAATTCAGTTACAACTTATTATTTTTTTGGCTGTTAGAAGTTTAAAAAAATGTTATTTGTAAAAAGAGGTTGGGGTAAGTCCTAAGAGGGGTTACGGGGGGATGCCCCCCAGCGAGATTTATTAGCATAAAAATACCTTCAAACTTATATTTTTGGCGAAAGTGCATTTTTTTTCCTTATGGATGCCCCCCCCCCCGTTAAAGTGAAATAAATCCGCCCCTGTCTAACTGACACTACCTTCCAGGCAGAGACATTCCTAAAATTTAAAAAATTTGAAAGTACATAGTTACTTAAACGTGATAATATATCGTATTTTAAACCGTAATGTTGTAAATGTTTTTTTATAAAAGCTTTTTGTTGAAAACATAAAAATTAACGTCGATTTAGGTAGTTAAATAAAGAAACAATACTAACAGAAAACATTAGGTATTGTTTTTACTGCATTTCCGGATTTCTAGATTTTTTTTATTTATCGATTAATAATTGATTATAATCAATTATTCATTTTTAAAGTTCCGTAGACTTTTGCTCTATATAATTATTTACATTTTTTTAAAGTAAAACAATACGTTTTTAACAAAAATAATTGGTCCTGTTGCAACGCGTTGCAATACACACTCAGGGTGGCCACATGTCAGGGAAATCAGGGAGTCAGGGAAATGTCAGGGAATTTAATGTGTCAGGGAAATGTCATGGAATGTTATTGAAAAAAATGAAAAATCAGGGAATTTTATTAAAAAACATGTAATTTTATTTTTTGTTTTATCCTTTTTTCATGTTTTTTTTTTTAACTTAAAACCAAAAGAATACAGGGAAAAATATTAAAATTTGTCAGGGAAATGTTTTTTAAATCAGGAAAAAGTCAGGGAAATGTCAGTGAATTTTCCAAATAAAATTCTGTGTCCACCCTGACACTGTTTTTACGTAATTTTAAGAAAAAGTAAGAAAGATGGATTTTTGCCAATAAAATAAACGTAGATACAATTTACTATTTGTTGATTAAACTAAATGACTCCCCATAGTATAATTAGATTGATTACACTACCCAACAACATTTTTACCTAAAATATGAAAAGTATTTTAACTAAAATACCTTGTATCTTAAAAAGTGGTCTAGTTTTTAACTAAAATACCTTGTATCTTAAAAATGTGACATTAGGGTAGACCTTACATTTTTTTATTACCTTAAAATTTTCATTTGGGTGGTAACTAGAAAATTATAAAAATATGACACTGATCAAACTGCTCTAAAGATCCTAATTGGGCCCCTAAAATTCATAAAATTACCCATAAATCGTACAAAATTGTTGACAATTGTCTGTAATTTTTGTATTAATACACTAATTAGTGAACAATTTAAAGAGCTTGAAATATTATTTTTTTCCTTTTGAGCATACAAAATTATTTTATTATTTCATCAATCTATTTTCTAATTATCGTACCATCTAGAAATAGATGGCGCACAAGTCTACATCAATCTAATGGCTATATTCCTTTTGCGAGTAAAGTCTAAAAACGTTTTCTTAATCAGCGTGCAGAGTTGACTCTTGGTACTGAAGAGGGCCAGCAGCCCGAAACTGTCAGTCTACCAATATCACTCTGTACGATGATTAGACAATAGATTGATGGAATAATAAATTAATATTTTTATAATTTTGTTTAAAATTAAAAATTTCTGTCCATACAAAATTATGTGTCAAAAGATTTTTACCCGTGTCAAAAATCCGCCTAATTTGCCCCATAACTCTAAAATTTAGGAATTTCTACCATAAAAAGAGCTTTTTATTATTTTTTTTATATTTTTTTATTTTTTTGATTTTTTATTTTTTTGATTTTTTTATTTTAAAATATTTTCAGATCAAACTACACTTGTTAGAAAACCGGAGCGCCGCGGCGATGCATGGCGATGGTCAATTTTGCGGAAAAACCATTGATATTGATCAGAAAAATTGATTTTAATTATTTTATAAGTTTATCATCTAGAAAATACTGATATGTATTATCCTAATTTTTTGTGATTTTTCAAATGAAAAATTTTTAAAGTAATTTGGTTTTAAAGTATTGATTAATTTTAAGTATATACTTATATTGAATTGAATTTTAAGTCCCTTAAACTAATCGATCACAGAAAATTGAGTTTTCCTTCAAATTTCGTTTTCGTAGATTTTGTAAATAAACTCGAGTTTATCAAAAAATCTAACCTAAATTTTGAAAAAAATTTGTACTTACCAGGAAGGGTTTCATCTTCCAGAAAAAAATAACCAAACAAAAAAACTGAAAACCGCCTACTAATCTGTCTTTCACTAAAACTAAAGGAATGATGCCTATCAAAATAGCGTCGGTCCTTAAATATAGGATTTGAGTTTTCCCACCAAAACCGTACGGAATAGGCGCAAATTGTGCTTTTTTCCTGCGATGCAGGAGGATTCAAGACGATACCTTCACTTATTTGTGCAGAGGCGGACTTAAACTTTTGCTTTTTATTGGCAAACTTATAAATATTACACACACAAAAATAATGTTTAATTTTTATAATTTAGGCTTTTTAAAAAATCATATTTGCTTGCACATATCGTTCCCCATCTCACGAAACGACGTAACTGACAATATTTACAAATGTTTTTTAGATTTTCTCGATGTTTTTGGATTTTTTTGCTATAAACTAATTTTTTTTCTACATTAGGAAAAAAATATATCTCCACCATTGTCGGTCATATATTTAGAATTTGACAATTTGAACATTTTTTTTACTCGTGTTCTCTCGCTTACGCGCTATGAAACCCACAGCAAGTAAGATAAAAATACTATTTGCAAATACTTTAAAATACCGTCAACTGGGGTGACTTCGGACGGTGTGGGTGACTTCGCAATTGCTTAAAGCGGAACGTTTTAAGGGGTGCCAATTTTAAATATTATAGAAAAAAAAGACGTTGCTATGAGACAGATAAGGCGCTGGTTGTGGATTATAGCTTTTTTTAGTCATCGACCTTTTTAAGCAAGGGCCAAGGGGGCAAAAACTTTTTTCGCGTTACTGAATATAGAGACAGGGCCTATCCATCACCACGTCTGAGCTCAGACATCACCAGGAAATCTAACATCAAGGTAAGTCCAATCTCTATGTTTCACGCATTTTCTTATCTCAAATTGTCGTTTTGAGACCCCCAGGGTCCAACATAACTAAATGTTGTAATTATAAGAGTAGAAATCATGAACGTAGAGAAATTGCCGTTACAGTCCTGCTTCAAATTAAAATCTTCTGTGTCTCACACTGGTTGACGTGATTCGTGGGGCAACTAGGTGCATTAAATGAAGTTTAAATTCACTTTTACCAAACCGCGCTATGTCTAATTGACCAGACGTTAATTTATATCTCGGAAAATGTTAAAAGTCAAATGGCAACAAAAATAAAAATTATTTCGATTATAATACATAACTAGATGAAACGTTGCAAGCACCCTGTCAAAACATCGACACTATTGTACACTAGAGTCATCTAGTTTGCAAATTTCAAACTAGGTGTTTTGTTTGATTTTAAATTCTGTATCTTTAAAACATTATATTCTAGCAAAAAACTGTATATAACATTTTTTATAGGGCTTAAAAAGAGCTTTTATTTAAAATATAATTTTTTGAAATCGGGTTATAAATATGTGAGATATGCTAAAAAAACCTTTTACTGCTTTAAACGCCAATATCTCGAAAACAATGCGTTTTAGGAAAACGTTGTTTTGACCAATTAAAATTAACCAAATACAATAATAATTGCCTTAATTATAAACAAAAACGCTAAAAATAGGAGTTTTACCCTACCCATATTAAAAAGTTGTATATTTAATTTATCCAAAACAAAACTTGTATATTTTATGGATTCAAAATACAAAAGTTGCATATTTCATAAAAAAAGTGGCATATTGCAGGGACAAAAGTCGTATATTGCAGGGATTCAAAGTTGTATATTTCACCACCAAAAGGTGAGGACTTTTACATCAAAATTTTGGCTAGGGTAAAAACTGTCACGGACAAAGCTTTTTTGGAGGAGAGGACTTTTTTTTTTAGTCATCAAAATTTTGGTTAAGGGTAAAAACTGTCACCGACAAAGCTTTTTTGGAGATGAGGACCTTTTTTTTAGTCACTAACTTTTTTCTTGAGGAAAAAAATTGCATTTTTAGGCTAAAAAATATTGTAATTTTTTAGCTTCTCCCCACCCCCACAAAATCTTCTTCGCTATAGCCTTAAGTAAAGTGTCTATAGTCTATTTTAGGAATAAAATTATGATTTTTTTTTTGTGCGATCATCACCATACTGGGTGATAATATCACCCAGATTATAATGATCTAAACATACGTGTCCAACCGGCCACTTAACTGGACCATTACGACATAAAAAATAACTGCTCTGAAGTTTGCGTTCGCTGGTAATTAGATTACATATAATCCACAATGTAAATCGCTACCCTAGTTGGTGTTAGTCCAGTTAATTAACTAAAATAGACGTCAAGTTTAGAATGAGTTATATAACTATATTTTTCTGTGGTTATTTTTGGCTATTTAATTTTGAATTATACACCATTAGTGTATTTATCTACGCATGTCCTTAATTATAATGTGATGTAACTAAATTATCAAATTTATAAACTTTTAACGAAGCGAGACCTGAAGATGACACGTTTTGGAATGAAACCGCTTGGCTGATCTTAAAAATAATAACATTATATAAATAGGCTATTTATTATACATTTAATTACTACTTAATATACTTAAATTCAGTATTATAATAACATTTGATTTGTCAAGAACAGAATAAAATACCTATAGGTATAGATATGTTTAATTTTAAAGGGATATTGCTTCTTTTGCTCAAAAGAATAAGCAAAATTTATTTTTTTTTTATTTTAAAGTTACCTAGGTTTAATTTTAGTATGGATACAAAAAGAAAAAGTAAAATTTTGCTTACTTTCCTATCTATAATACATACGCCACTGCAACTGTTTATCAAATTATTAAAGTCTTTCTAATTTCCGCAGTTTTAATGAATATTTTTTTTTTTTTACTTTTTTCCTTCTGGTTTAGGAGATATCAGGATTTTCCTGAAAGTTGTCATTTTTTCAGTCAACTCAAAAAGTACTAAATCAGCAGAGTTTTTTATTTGAAGCTCATGTCTTTTACTTCTTCTTCTACGCTCATGTCTTTTACTTCTTCTTCTACAGTTTCTTCAGTGACTCTATTTTTTCTTCTACTCAAGTTTTTCAAACCCAATTTATGTTTTTGATAAACTTGATTAGAAGAAAAACGTAACTCGGTTAAGCTTCAAATTTAAAGCACAGCATCAATCAAATTCATGTAGTACTTTTTAAGTTAACTGAAAAAATGACAACTTTCAGGAAAATCCTGATATCTCCTAAGCCAGAAGGAAAAAAATAAAAAAGAAAATATTCATTAAAACTGCGGCAATAAGAAAGTCTTTAATAATTTGATAAACAGTTTCCGTGGTGTACCGTGTAAGTCCTAGAAGATGGGGTAAAAAACATAGTTGTACATTATTTGTTGTTGTTAATACGAAAAAAAAAAAAATAATCATTCTTAAAACAAATAAAAGTAGAGAATGTTTAAGCTTCAAAACAAAAAAAGAATCAGTCAAATCCATTAATTAGTTTCCAAAATATTTGAATTTAAAAAATGTCAATTGTTTAGGTGTCCGGAGTTTAATGTGCGGCAGTGTAAATTAATATTATCAATCAACTCTAATACTAAATTATTATTAGTTATTAAAATGTAATATAAATATACAAATGTAACATTTGTTTTTTAGTACGTGCCATCAAGATGAATCCCATGAATATTAGATTCGCCATAAAACCCCCACATACATACCCAGTTAATGTAGTAATCAATTCAAACCTAATTAAACGAAGTTGCAAAATTTATGCAAGATCATTTCAAGCATCTCCAAGAATATGAAAAAAAAAATGGAAGTGCCATACAAAGGATAAATACCTTAATCACGATTTAAATAATTTTAATAATTTAATTGTAAATTTAGATAAAAACTTTTCTCAAAAAAAATTAACCGACTTCTGTCTCTAAAAAGTAAAAAATAAAAAATAAGCCGGTGCCAATTTCACCACTCCCTTAATTAAATACTAACAATTATTTATGTTGTTAAATTGTTTGCTGTGAAATTGGCACCGACTTATTTTTTATTTTTTACTTTTTAGAGACAGAGTCGGTTCTTTTTTTTTGCGAAAAGTTTTTATATTTTACTTTTTAGAGACACAGAACTTGTAGATCTGTAAGGTTATCTAAGCTAAATTTTTTGAGTAGCAAAAGGTTTCATCAAATTCCGTTCATCCGTTCCAAAGTTATGCGGGAACAAATATAAAAAGTCTGTGCAGTTCGTTTCTCACTATATGTATGTCTTGTGTTTAAATGTATATCTGTGATTTCTGTTTTAATTTTTATTTATTTATTATGTATATATTTAACAAAGAAAAACTCTATTAACAAGCCCTGAGGAAGTAAATATATTTTACGAAACGTCGGCAAGTTTAAAAAAGTAGTTTTTCTTAAAGAAAGAAACCTATACCCACCAAACTAAAACTTAATAAAAAAGTCACACGTCGAATTGATAACCTCCTCCTTTTTTGGAAGTGGGTTCAAAAAGGCTCATCTCGGGTTACTTCAAAATTGACTTTTTTGTTCTTTTTTCATGTACTCATATAGACCGTTCTCATCTCAATGTCTTAAAAATAAATAAACGACCTACAATAGTTAAGACAGGGGAATTTTAAAAACTTCTATTAAGGAATTCTGCAGTGGTCGACAGAAGCGGCATCACAGCTGGACGTCGAAGAAGACTTTTAATAAAAACATAATTTTTGTTTTTTTTAACAGTATTTTTGTCATTTTCAATAATATGCGTTCTTTACTAATGCCGTTTTACTACTAAAACCACCTAAATCCTCAGGTGAAGTTCGAAAAGGACTCATCTCGGGAAACTGTAACGATCAGTTTCTCCATCAAAATTGAGTGTCCTATACGAGGCGTATTTTTTTATAAATATTACAGTAAAGGTAAGAGTTATTTATGGTACTAGGTTATGAGAAAATTAACGAGGCGAGGCGTCAGCCAAGCAGGTTAATTTTCGAGAGGGCAATATCGGTTTACCCATGAGTGCCATACAAGGTTTTATCCAATAAATAGCTTAGAAATTCATATTTTTATTAAAAATGTTAATGACATTTACAAGAAAATAATTTGACAAGTGATAGTTGAGTGGGTAAAATAAATAATTATCCACTCAATAAAGTAAAAGCCACACGAGGGTTATTATTGAGTTTATCTATTTAAAATAAAGCTGGTAATTGTCTCATTATCTGTATGTATTGGATAAAGCATCTTATTAAAAAAGAGCTTAAAAAAAAAGTTTTAGTAAGCGGGTCAAACAAATTTTGGGTACGAAAAATGTATATCTAGCATACATGTATGACATTTAAAATGTTTTTGTTTATTATTGCAGTAGGTATATTGCACTTCATAGGATTTGTACCATTTCAATTAAATTTGCGTAAATACCAACTAGGTATTATAATCTGTATATATAAATATTTATAAAACTAATCTAGATAATTATAATATAGCACACTAAACATTATGCAAAAATAAATTAAAAGATTTTCTTCGTTACCATTTAATTTTTACAAATTTCAATTCAATTTTAAAAAATACTTGTATTTTTCGATAGACTATCCTGAACTAAAATTTGCATCGAAGGCCGTGTCATGATGTTTTTTAAGGCCTATACAGAAGCTTGCATAATGACATAATACAAGATACATGGCGGCACATCAAGCCAATCACGGAATCGCATTGTTATGTATTACGTTCTTATGCGAGGCTGTGGATATGCCCTTAGCTGATGAAATATTTTACGTCGTTGGGAAATGTACAGATCTTTTACGCCTCCTTAAATCAATTTCCTCTGCATACGCTGATGACACTTTTATGGAAATCCACTTATCTCACATCAAGAACTGCAACATGACCAAGAGACCGTTTTACGATGGTGCTCAGATTGGCTTATTCCATTAAATATAGAGAAATGTGTAGTATTGCATATGGGCAAAAACAACCCTCGATATGATGACTTCGTGTCCGGCAAAAAACTGCAATATGTTGACTCACACACGGACTTAGGCGTAATCATTTCCTCAGACCTCTTTTGGACTCACCACATCACTTCTGTATGCAAAAAAGCTAACACTAAACTTTATTTAATAAATAAATCGTTTTCACAAATCTCGCCAGAAAGTTTTTGTGAAATTCTATAAAATATATATGCGTCCAATCCACAAATTTTGTGGTCCAGTGTGGAATACGGACTCTATATATCAAAAAACTTTGCTGAAAAATGTTCAACGTCTTTGTAACCGTATTTTTAATGACTGGAACTCTCTGTCCAAAGAAATTGCTCGGGCACCGTCAGTAAATGCATTTAAAAGCAGACTTGATGATAGGTTACGTCTTTGAAACACTTTGTCTATGCTTTATTTTATTTATTCATTTTTTTTATGTTCATATGGACTTTATAGGAATTTTCCTCCGTCCATTATCATTTTTTAATTATAATAATATTATTTTCAATATTTTTACAGTGTACAAAAATTTTCTCTTCAGCTAATTGTCTGTAGAATTGCGTCTAATTGTTTACAACAAAAAACTTTTAAAATTTAATTTTAATTATGTTTAAATTTTAGTTTATCTACCTATAGATTTCTATTTATTTTCATTTATTTAAACAATTAGTATTTGTATTAACACAAATATGCAAAATATTTACTATTTTTAAATGTTTATATTTTTTAGTACTAAAGAGAGATTTTTTCATTAAAAATAAACGTTGAAATGTAGATTTTTACTGGTAATTGCTAAACTTATTTTAGTTTTTCTAAAAAAAAATTGTCCAAAATTTAGAAAACTTTAATTCTACCTTTTCTAAATACAATTTTGTGCCCCACACTTCATAGGAAAATTGAAAAAAAAAAATAAAACATTGTATTTTTTATAAGACACCTTTACATATCCGTTTTTTTTTAGATTTTTAAATTTCATTGTTTGAGTCAAAATTTTGATCAGATTCTTGTTTTTGATAAAAAATATATACATAAAATTAATATATATTTTTTAATCTGAGAGGCAATTAATGCATTTTGCACGAAATTGTATACCAGTGATATCTAATTAAAAAAATCGTGCCTTATAAAAAATTCAAATAAAGTGGGGCGAACCCTTATTCACTTTTTTGGGATGAAAGGCATATAATCTTCTGTTCGTATTTTTTAAGAAATGTATGAGTATGATTTAAAATTTTCAAACAGGCGTGTTTTTTCAGTTTCGTAAAATATACCAATAAGTACATAAAGTACACAAAGGGTAAAGTAATTTTTGTTGGCGGAAGCATTTTGTCTTACGTTGTATTTTGTATAATCCAAAAATATTATGATTCAGTGGAGCTTATATTTTTAAGCATATCTATCAACTTAATTTGTTGTTTCAGTAAATTATTTATTATTTTAGGTTGTGTACAGTAATTTATGTTGTAGTAATATATTTCTTTTTTTTATGCGTTTTTTTGGAATGTGTACCTTGAGGATTTTGAAATCACATAAAATTTAGAAATATTTTGTCTAAAAAAAATTGTTGCAAAGATTCATCTTTAGGTAAAGTCAAGAATTGCACTGAATGTGGAAATATGTAGAATATCCACTATTTAAAAATAAATGTATATCTACGCCGATAAAGGTCCTTGTTAAGGAGGTCCGGCAGGTTTAGGCAGGGAGTAGGGTAGATGTGTGGCTGGGACAGCTCGGGGCTGGCAAAAAGGGCCATAATGGCCTAGTTGCCTAGCTTGTAGCCTCCCCACCCTTACTACTTACTTACTACTTAAAGGTCCTTGTTTACAAGATAGCTGTTTATAAATTTATTAAGAGTATTATACGAGAGGGTGAGGGGGTAGTCCCACCCCCCACAAAGAGGCGACATTTTGAGGAGATATGTCGGAATTTTTCTGATGAGTCGACACTTTTGCCAAGAGTGACTTTTTTTAGAGTTTTATTTATTCTAGGAAGAAAAATTCTCAAAGATTTTTTTTTTTGTATCTAGTCGGAAAATTTTAGATTATTCGAAGAATTCTGAAGCCGGATGAGCTTTTTTTTAGTCAGGGTCAACTTTTTTGTGTTTTATCACAACCAAACCAAGTCAAAATAATATTTCCTCTGGATATTATCTCGCCATGATTTTTTAGCCTTGAATGTAGTTTACTTCACTTATCACTATGCTAGAAAACAGTAACTCCATTTGTCACATAGCAGCGTCTTTAAAATATTACATCAGAGTTGACGTGAAAACGTTGCTATGCGACAAATAGAGTTACTGCTTTCTAGCGTAGTAGGGCAGCATAGACCTTGACACCTGAACCCTAGCGTCCGTTGTGTTATCCGCTAAGAAATGCTCATGGCATGCCTGTATTTTTATTGGTATGGTTTTAGGGGAATGTTAATGTTCTCGTTCGGTTCCAGTGAGTCGTTCCCGAAGTACTTATATCTTATAAGATAAACCTATAGGTTTATCAGTAATGGACATTCACATATGAGGTAATAGGGTTCTTCGACCCCTTTCACACAGGGCTTGTAGTCTGGATATTATGTTGTCAGAGTGATTTTTTTACAGTTATTTTGGAGGGGAATATTATGTTGCCGGATATTTAGTCGCGAGCTATATTTTTCGGTGGGGAGCAGTATCGAGGTCGGGAAAATTTATGTAGCTTTTAAGCAATCGTTTTTACTTCGGCCCATATTATGTGGGACACATGTGTGTAAATTTTTTTTCTGAATAATTGTTTTATATTTTATACTACCCCTATTTACCCCCAATACACCTCATGTACGTCGCACCTATTTTTTAGTTACTATGTTTTAAAACCGGATAATTTATCATCAGGATAGTTTGTCATATTTTTTCTCATGATATAGGAAGCGACCGGTCGCGACCCTCCAGCAACTACCGTGAAAATTTGTAATCGACATCTTGGGATCATTTTGGCGGAAGTACACAATATAAATACAAATTATGTATACATATAGGTACATAGATTCCTTTCTATTTTAATAAACAAGAAATTTCAAATTATCATTATTTCTTCTATTAAAGTTTAACCTTTAATTTTAAAAGCCATTTGGCAATTTAAAATATATATTTGTGGACAGATGGATACAGGCCTGGACTGGCCAGAGCGGCAAATGCCGCTGTGGCCAACAGCTCCTTCCCAGGAAACTATAAGACGTTCTTTTGACGTCAATTATTGGGCACTACCCTGATAGCACCAAAACCTTCTAAGAATATTCTTAAAATAAATAGCCGGAAGTACAGCATGCTTCATAGAAGCATGTCTATTTTGCTCAGGATATTCTAAGAACGATTAAAGAAGTGCAAAGGATACCGTTTTAATCGTTCTGAGAGTTCCTAAGAAGGTTCTTAAAAGCCTCTGCATCAAATAAGAATGTTTTAAGAAGCATGAAGAAGCAGAATATTCTTAGAAGTAGGTACATGTACTTTTAAGAATATTCTTAGCATGCTTCTAAAAATATTCTAATTTGATGCATTTAAGTAATAATATTGAATATTGCGCATGCGCAAACAAAGTAGGTAGGCGTTTCAGAATTCTGCATTAATGTAGTTATTCTCTTTCTTTCAATTTTATTTTATAATACTCTATCCTTTTTATGGAGTGATATCATAAATTTGGACATGGCGAAAATTTTTACATCTTTGTGATAAACCTAATAATTAAAGTATATAAAAATCTTTAGATATAGCATCCATCAGGTAAGATTCATATGGGATATGCAGTTTTACTGTGAAAGTAAACTTTGTACCAAACATAAAAATCATGCGCCACACAAAAATCCAATGTTTAGAGAAAAAAATAGTAAATAATTATCATTTCAAAAAATAATAATTTTAATTTTTTGTCTAAAACTATATAATAATGACTTTATGTCTAAAAATACATCCATTTCTACTACTACTGTAAAACTTGTGTTATTAACTACAATTTTAAGAATATTTGTAATTCTAACCTAATAAAATTAAAATAATATAACGCCATATTACTATTCTAAAAACATTCCCATTAGAATATTTTAAGAATATGTATTTGAGCATATTCTTAGCAAAATACTCTAATCATGCTTAGCATGTGCACTATAGCATTATTCTAAAAATATTCCCATTAGAATATTTTAAGAATATGTATTGGGAATATTCTTAGCAAAATACTCTAATCATTCTAAGAATGTTTAGAGTAGAAGCACTTATGCTACTACAGCAGTGCACCTTTTAAGAACATGCTTAGCATGTTTACAGCATTATGCTAAGAACCTTTTCAAGGGAACGATTAAAAAACCTTCTTAGGATGAAGTGTGTTATCAGGGTAACTGACTTACATGTAGTCAAATTATGACCTCTTGCTGTCTTCTCAGTGACATTTATAAGTCACAGCCCAGGGAAGTAATATTCCTGAAGTTATAATAACGTCAGAAACACAGTACCACAAAACGAAATAAAGTAAGTTTTTCAGAAACCAGACTATATTTTTTTAAGTACACGTGGAAAAAACTTAGTCTGGTTTCTGAAAACTGACTTTAAGAGCAGTAATAATACACTAAAACACATTTTTCAAAATTTTGTATTATGACTGTTCTGCATCGGGTGCGAATTATGGATAATTATGTATGAG
The DNA here is from genome assembly GCA_958510825.1 of Brachypterus glaber. NCBI lineage: Eukaryota > Metazoa > Arthropoda > Insecta > Coleoptera > Kateretidae > Brachypterus > Brachypterus glaber. The sequence goes on from OY294053.1 coordinate 28,608,105, forward strand.
TATAGAGTATAGACCTATGCCTAATAATGTATGATTATGCATAAAATTTGAAATTTTGGCGAAGGCGCAACATATCTGGCCATGCATGACAAAGATTTTGTATGATTATCATAACGGGTCAAAATTCATACATGGTCAAAATTCAGACTTTATCATACATAATTTTGCATAATTATGCACAATTTTAGGTAAAATTATACATAATTGTGCATAATTATGTATGATCACACAAAAACTTTTTTCCCCGGGGTTGCAATCAAGTCTTTTAAAACTAAACAAAAAATGTTTTATAAATTATAAATTATAAATTATAATTGATGGTGATATTGATGACAAAGCCCGGGGAAAAAAGTTTTTGTATGATTATGCATAATTATGCAATTTTGACCCAGTATGATCATACATAATTATACTTAATTTTAGGTAAAATTATACATAACTGGAAAAACTATGTCATGCATGGCCAGATATGGTGCGCCTTCGCCAAAATTTTAAATGTTATGCATAATCAATCATACATAATTAGACATAGGTCTATGTGTACGTAATTATGCATAATTATGTATGATCATGCCGGGTTAAAATTTATACTGGTCAAAATCCAGACATAATCATACATAGTTATGCATAATTATACCTAATTTTAGGTAAAATTGGACATTATTATGTATGTAGCATAATCATATAAAAGCTTTTTTTCCCTGGGAGGTGATTCAATTATTTTATCACCTGTCTATAAGTAAGGTGATAAAATAATTATAATGAATAACCCTATAAGGTCTCCTTTTACCTGGAACTTCACATAAGTATTATGATAAATTACTTTTCCTTTCTGTCGAGGAGTAAGTACAAAAATTATCTATCTAGTTCAAAGTGTAATTTCTTTCGATTGTTATTCTTTACGAGTTCCCATTATGAAGTATGATTTTTCTTTTATAATATAAATTACATATTAAGTTTTATAATGGTTAAAACGTTTTAATGCTGTTTTAGTTTATTTAGAATATAATAGACAATTAAAATTTTGTATACCTTTTAAATTTAGCATAAACTAGCCCTGTTTAGCCTTTCTTTAAAGGGGTGGGCCACAGGGGTATAGCAACGACAGAAAAATGGAAGAAGTAAACTATTTTTTCCCGAAATAATTTAGAACAAATTTTTTACACACATTTACAATCCCCCAGGGATTACCATAGCCTTCCTGATATGCAATGGCTTTTACACCCCCCCCCCCATTGGGTCACGCAAATTGCAAAACTTTACTTTTTACCTAAATGTATAATTAAATTTAAATATTTTTTCTCTGCGTGTACATATTAAGTTATAGACGATTAATTTTATTAAGTATAAGGACCGAAATTATTTTGATGGCCAGACGATTTGATTACAATAATAAACGATTATTTATAATAAAAAAGAAAGTTAACGTTATTAAACATTACCAAACGTGAAAGAAAACATAAAAAACACAACATGCAATAGGTGATTTAGTGGTTTAATAATAATCCAAATATAGCTCAAATTATTCAAAGTGTGGTCCTAAAGTCACCCGCCCCCCCTCTTAACTTTTAAACAAATTAAAATATTAACTTCAAATTCGGATGACTTACATGCCATATGATATACATAGTATAGGCCAACATAAGCTATCTTTTGGCGTATACTTGATAATTTCAATTTATAAAATATGATCTGGTTTAAACTTTTAACATAACCGAATAAAACCAACCCGAAGGGTTTAAGTAAAACTGGATAATGTTGTTATTCATTTGCTTCCCGGCCAACACATAATAACTATTAGCTGTCCAGGGGATATACTTTCTGGATATACAGCATATCCAGCCTGAATTGACATTAGATATCTACTGGATATCCACGAGATATCCAGTGGATATCTATTTTTTAACCTCCCTTAAGGATGTCCACTAGATATCCATAAGAGATCCTCTAGATATACTTTAGGGAGGTCACAAAGTTACTGTAGATGTCCACTGGATATCTCGTGGATATCCAGTGGATATCCTGGATATAGGCGGACATTTGGATATCCAGGAAGTATATCCCCAGAATATCTAATAGTTATTATGTGCTGTCTGGGTTGAGTGTGAAGCTACTTTTTAATTTGTGTCCAGCAGAGTGACTTTTTTTGACCAATCAGGTCATTGAAATTAACTGGCGATTGGTTGCCGTGAAGTCATAACATCACATCACATGAGATGTGAATTGCTAACCTGGGCGCTAATTTGGTCAATATTTCAAGGATATTTACTATTTTTATATTTTCTAAATAGAAAAATTTCATAATTTGTGAGAAAATAACATTTAATTAATTAAAAAAGATCATATCGTACAAATAAAATAATATACTTAAATATATAATGCACAGTCTGTGAATCACAGAAAATACACATTGTAAACTTTACATACACAATTACCTATTTTCAAGCATATATTAGATACAGTGTGTCTCAGAAAAAGGCAAAACATGCCATTTGTTAGTATACCGACTACTATACTACCCAAACAGCACATAATAACTATTAGATATCCAGGGGATATACTTTCTGTATATAGAGTATATCCAGGGGATAGCCTGGATAGCCACTAGATATCCCATGGACATCCAAATGTCCGCCTATATCCAGGATATCCACTGGATATCCATGAGATATACAGTGGACATCTATTTTTTTAATCTCCATAAAGTATATCCACTAGATATCTAATGGAACTGAACTTTATTGACATTTTAAGAAAACAAAAATATTCTTATATCTTGACCACATTAATTAACAACAGACCATATTAAAATCGACCGAAAAAACATTTTTATTCACAAGCATACAGGAAAACGTCCTTTATATGCATTATAAAAAGTTGCAATATCTATCATTTTTGTTTACATCTTTTCAAGTTAAAAAAGCTTTTCATTTTTAACCAAGGTTAGAAATGAATTCATATCTAACCTGTTATTTGGTTATACCTCATAGTTGGCAAAACCATCGCCTTGTCTGTAGACAATTAAAGTTTGCGAATAAAATAACCTAACATTTTTGTTTATTTCTACGAAAAACAATAAGAAATAATATTTATTTATATATTATATGGTTCATACAAAGACTAATAATAGGAAATACCAACAATTGTTGACTTAAGTCACTTATTTAAATTGTTATTTAGTTGAAATTTACAGTGACGTTAGAAATCTGCAAAATTTCTGTAGAAGATCATTTAAAATGGTGAATTTTACGAGGTAATGTGTTATTTATTAATACTTGTTAATAAAATTCTGTTCTAACCACATACGAAAATAAAACATTTCCAACTCGAGAGATGCTACGCCTCGGCCAAATTAGCATTAGAAATACACTATTTTTGCATTTTTTTATAGTTTTACTTTTTCGAAGTAGTGCCAAACGCAAATGCATGCGGAAACGTTACACTTTTCCCACGCTTGTAGAAAAATTGCTGTTTTGTAGGGATACCGGGACCTGAAATTCATGCATATTTTACAGCTGCAATATGATGTAAGTTCTGGGGTAACAGTTGTGCTATAGAAATAATTTTGATTATTCGGAAAAAATGTATACGAATCATATTTTATTTAAAATTCAATAAAACATGTGTACCAACTTTAGAAAATAGTGACATACTAACTCTTCCTTACATTTATATCATCGTAAATGCTATTTTCCTTAAAAAAATGGAGAATTCAAACACTTCGAATACACCGAAAAAAAGATTTCATTAATTTTGATGCTACAAATTCATTATATTAACGAAATTTCATTATTAATTAATAAATTTTTAATTAAATAAAAACACTATTAGATAATAAAAATTTTTAATCGTTAATATAATAAAACTTTGTTACAATTAAAAACATTTACGAGTTTAAACTTAGTTGATACTATGCACATTTTTACTACAGTCTACACACAAAAACTTAATTTGTTAAAGAAAAATGTTACATAGCCGTTGATAAAAATGTAAGAAAAAATTTCCCAATCAAAAGAACTAAAAAAAGTCAGAGATTGGGAATAAAAAAACTAACTTTCCTACGCAAAAATTAAACTGATCCAAAGTTTTAGAATGTCGCAATTTGGCGTAAATACTAGGCTGGGTCGAAAAATGTTTTTTTTTGGTTGGGTTTTCGGGTAGGGCTAGGGGCTAGGGCTTCTCAATGCGTTAGAAAATAAGCCTGTAAATTTTGGCGATGATGGCAATGGGGAACATCTCCCATTACAAAGAAAAAATAAAAATTATGGAATAAAAGTAGTTTCATTATAATTTTTTAAAATCATCTTTTCGATGCAGCATGTAAAAAAGTCAATTTTACGAAATATCGATTTTTCCTGCGCGGGCGAAAACGTCAGAAAATTTCGATTTTCCGGTTGATTCTGGGAGTTGTTCCCCATTGCCAATCATCGCCAAAATTTACAGGCTTATTTTCTAGAAAACCCAATTAAAAAAAATTCGACCCACCCTATTAGACATTAGCTATTAATAAAAGTTCCGCTAAATCACGCGATTCTACAGCTTTTAACGCGAAACTACGCGGTTTGGAATAAGTATTTCGTAGAAAAGTGAGTCTTTATCAAAAATTGTAAAAAAGACGTAGTTTTATGTGGAAAATATTTCGTCAAGGATTTAGGGATTCAAAGTTGGGGTGGCTGAGGTCCTCAGCCTGAGGATTAATTGATGGGTAGGAGGCTAATAAAAGCTATATTTTGGGATACTCCATATAATATATTTACACAATATTAGATTTGTTACATTTTTGTTTACCTTCGAGAGTAACACTTTGCAACATCTAGTAATTTTATTACTGCACAGAAAAACTATTGTTTCTAATAGTCTTATTCTCATATTTGTCAATAGCAAACCTTTTTTCATATTAAACACTATGTTATTATGATAACAATATTATAATATTATTGTAATTATTTTTGGCACGAATAATAAAATGTAAAATTAGATTTAACTTTGAATTAGCGTTTTACCCTGATAACACACTTCATCCTAAGAAGATTTTCTAATCGTTCTCTTGTAAAGGTTCTTAGCATAATGCTAAGCATGTTCTTAAAAGGTGCACTGCTACAGTAGCATAAGTGCTTCTACTCTTAGCATGATTAGTGGATTTTGCTAAGAATATTCCCAAATACATACTCTTAAAATATTCTAATGGGAATGTTTTTAGAATAGTAATATGGCGTCTATATTATTTAAATTATATTAGGTTAGAATTACAAATATTCTTAAAATTGTTGTAAATAACGTAAGATTTACCCTTAAGTAGTAGAAATGGATGTATTTTTAGACATAAAGTGATTAAATAATAATAATAATTTTAAGTTTCGATAAAATTTCGCAAAAATAATGTGAAATTACACTGCGTTTTTTAAAAAAATGTAACTTCTTGTTTGCAACTTGTAAAAACACTGTAATAGTTATCGTAAATATGTGAAATATTTGTAATAATAATGTGTAGAATTAGAAATAAGTTGTTTATTTAAGCAATAAATTTAAAATGTTTTTGTAAATATACTATAAAAGAAATTAATGCTATTATAAATGAAACAAATATAAACAACGATTGGAAATATAGTATGCGTATGCGTATACGTATTTTTACATAACTAGTAGTAAAAATATATTACTTTGATAGTGTTTGGCAAAAAATACACAGCGATAGTTATAGTAAATTTACAAAAAAAATTCTTCAGTGTAGATTAGAATTAGCTAAATGCGTATTTTTTACATTTTAAATTAAGTTTTTTTTTTTCATCAACTCTATCATTTAACCCTGAATCTCTGTCTTATTTATCATATAGGGGGCCTATTTAAAACCACAGAATACCAAACATACTGGCGCGCCAGTACATATGTATATATACATATATGTATAGAAAAATCTTAGTGCAAAATACGTTAATAATTTTATTATTTTAAAGCAGAAATACCTACATCCTATTTTTATTCGTAAGTATACGCGCATTCTAAAAAATATTCAGGAAACAAATAAAAAATAATGACATAACAGAGAGAAAAAAGAAATACATTTAATTCTAAGCACATAAAATCTACATAAATTGACAATAGTAATAATACTTACTAGGTCAATAATAGTTGGTATACAATAATAGTAAGTGACCATTACCATGTATTTTACTTTCACACTATAAGGATGGAGCGGTGACCCTAAGATTCCCCCGACCCCTCTTATTTCTTAATACATGGGGTCAGTATTACTTCACTACACTGCATTTCTAAATGAGTTGGCCATTAATAGTTTATTATTCAATGTAAATTAAAAATCGCACAGCAGATTCGAATATTGGATGTGCGAATATACTGCGTAGTTTATTTTATAAAACATAACTATATTCTATACACATATACTATTCAACCTGTTGTAAAAATATTTACTGTGAGATTTTTAATTTACTCTCTTGCTTGAAAAAACAGAGCATAGACAAATGATTGAGTCCAATGTCAAGTTAATCAAGTCAGTTGACTTGATTAACGACACTTTAAAAATAACAACAAAAAAAACGTAAAAAAGGGGTGGACAAAGTTTGCATCCAAAACTCCACCTTTGCCAACAATACAAAAAAAAACACTGTAAGGCAATTTTAACGATGCTTAGTACTCCGCCTGGGGGAGGGTTGGTGACTGTACGTTGGAAAGGATAGTAGACAGGTTCCTAATGGAAGAAGTGCTATATACTTCTGCTCGGATAGCCAGGCAGCTTTAAAAGCTCTTAGCGCACCCGCAACAAGATCCGCTCTGGTGCAGGAGTGCGCTGGAGAGCTGGATGAGCTGGCAAGAACAAAAAGAGTTCACCTTGTGTGGGTACCAGGTCACTGCGGCATTCCAGGCAACGAGAGGGCGGATGAACTCGCCAGACTGGGTGCCGGAAAGCCCTGCCTGGGTCCTGAACCAATTCTCGGTATCACAAGGAAACAAGTGAAGACTGCCCTCAACGCTTGGGTGGAAAGTCAGCTTAAAGAACACTGGACCGAGCTTAGCGGTTGCAGGCAGGCAAAGGAATTCCTGACCAGGCCAAGCAAAGCTAGGTCGGTCTGGCTACTAGGAAGGGGCCGAGCAACCATAAGCCTCCTTACAGGGGTCCTTACGGGCCACTGTGGGCTTATGCGACACCTAAGCCTCATGCGGACGGTAAACGATCCGACCTGCCCTGGGTGTGGGATGGACGAGGAAACGCCCTACCACTTCATAGGGGAGTGTGAGGCTCTGGGCAGGCTCAGACAAGACGTCTTCGGAGTGGTAACACTAGCGAAGGAAGAGATGAGCCCCCTAGCCTGGTCAGATGTTATGAACTTCATCAGAAGGTCTGGCAGATTCAGGAAGAGGGAGGATAGGCAGCAGGTTGGGTAGGTAATCTTGGGGCAGACAAAAAGGGCCATTGGGCCTACTTGTCAGGCGTCGGAGCCTACCCACCTTTTACTACTACTACTACTACTAGTACATTTTTGCCCACTGTATACGTTATTAAAAAGGTTTTTTACTGTATACCCTATTGAAAATGACGGGTCTGAGCGGGTATAAATGTTGCATACACCGGACTTGCTAGTGAATTTCATCCGCTCAAGTCCGGTTTATGCACCATTTATACCCGCCAAGACCCGTCATTTTCAGCAGGGTAGGGATGTAATAGAAAAATTAAAAAGTGAGGTACATATGTACATATTTTTTATTTAAAAAACTACAAAAATAAAAAAATCATTCTATGACAAGTGTAACATAACATTAAAGCTTGAAACTAATAGAAAATAAAGGAAATCTCTTTTAAACAGAATTTGAACATAAACAAAGAAGCGTTTTTCTTCTTAAAAATACCCAACACAACAGGTCTAGTTTTTAAAATAAAAATAAGTAATTTTAATTAATTTCTCTTTTGCAAAGGCCACTCCTTTGACATAAGCTTAAATATTATATCACTATTTTCGTAACAATATGTAAGGGAATACCTAGTCCAAATTTCATTAACATATTGCAATAAATAAGGTCACAGCAAACCTTAGCTTTCAGTGCTAAAAACCGCCAAAATATCGCCGATATTTGCTTACCTGATTTTGAAGCACAACACAGCAGTAGGGCAGCTGTCGAAGTACTGAGCGCATCTTGACACTTCTAGGAAGCGAACTGCTAACATCAAACCTTTCTGCTACATTGCCACGTTTAAAGAAAAAGAAATTATATCTTGCAGATGGGCAAAGTTGTACCCTTTGGACAGAGTTACAAGATTTTATGGTATTTACTTTAGTTTTAGTTTTTTTGCGTGTCCCCGGTAAATGAATACTTTGATCCGACCAGTGATAATAGGAATCTAGTATATTTATGTATTATGTGTTGTACACTTTTTTACTAAAAAAAGGAAAAGGAAGATATAATTAAACTTTACATAATTAATTTTTGCAGTGTAGAGAAAGCAGATGAAACATTTTGTGAGTTACTATACTGGACTAGACTATTGCATGTTCAAATTAAAATAAAACAAAAAATACAAAAAAATCATTGTTCCCATGCGGATATAAGAAGAATACCATGGTATTCTTGCATCGCGATGGTAATCCTTACTTTCAAACACAATAAATGGCGTAATGTTAACTTCCGGTTCTAGTACAATCTGTCTACGAGAAAATCTGAGAATTATGTTTCAATTCTTTGGACTGGGATTTTGACACACCCTTTAATCATGGACCAGTTGGCTTTTTATACACGCAGAAAAATGTAATCCTTTTATTTAGCAGTGGTTGCTCTAATGTTTAGCAATAATTACCAAATAAGGTAGGTAAGCCAATTATTGTCATGTTCCTAATATTGCCACCCCCTCTTAAACTTGTTAGTTCGTCTCATGTGCCATAGATAGCACTGCCAGTATATCTGTTATCCAGTTGGTAATGGCGTAGGTACACAAAAACACAGTTCGTGTTTTGTGCTCTTCCACTATAAAAACTTGTAGAATTGTGCTGACTGTAGCAAGCTGAGTAGCACAGATTATTACAGGGCAAGAAAGTTATAAGGTAGGTAGGCACAAACATGCATACATCGTTGAAGTCAGAATTTAGTGTCCTTATGAATACTAACAAATAAGAGGGCGCCATTTGAGTTGGGGTCTCCCCAATGGAATAGTTTAAAGGTGTGAGTCAAAGGAGGATTTTAACTGTCTAGTTTATTTTATGAAATTTAATTATTAATTTTATTTAGTTATAGGTAAATTTAGTTCATATTTCGAAATTTTAAATATATATCTTAAGGTACACCGTTTAAAAGTTAAAACGGTTGTATATCTAAGTATTGCCATAAAAATTCTTCAACAAAAAAAAAAACATGAAATAACCATACATTGTATAGTTTTTTCTGCCGTATCATTTATTTAAATAATGAGAACTTCTCACTAAGAAGTAATAAATATTATTATAAACTTGATTGTAAATGTAGTTAGGTTGGTACTACTTATAAAAAGATTTATATCTTTTAGTGCTCTTCTCGATAAATCACACAAACAAGAACAGCAATTAAATCCAATATCTACTTCAAATAAGATAAAGTCGTGATAATATATACCTATATTAGGGTGGTCATTAAAAAATAGTATTTTAGTGACGACCCCTGAGTCTAAAAATTATGTGTACCAAATTTTAGATCGATAGCTCAGCGTAAACACGTGCAGCATCAAGCCCTAAAAAGATGGTGCAAAATATATTTTTAAGGGTGCAAAAATTATGATTTAATGATTTTTTTTTTCAGAAAAAAAAATGTTTTACACGGAAAGAAATTAGTGGGCTCTGCGCTATACATTATAAGATATTTGGTAACAGTGGCAAATTATAGTGATTTAAGCTATAGATTATAAGGGACACAATAACTAATAATGTTAAAAATAAATTGGAAACGATTATATATATTACAGACACGATTATATTTATTACAGGCACTATTATAAATTTACAGAAATTTTATTATATTATAAAAATTATTAGCACGGACAATAATTAAATCTATTTAAGCTATAAATGCCATACTATTTGTTATATTTTATTATTCACTAAACAATTAAAGTATTTCATATAAATTTTTACACTGACTGCCATAATTGTAAGAGAAAGCCTTGTATTTATATAATAAGCGATTATAATTTGCTTGGTATGTGTGTTATAGCGCGCCTAGCTATAATTTTTTTTTCCGTGTAAACTTTTTTGTTCTTTGCATTTTTTTGTCAGGGCGCGCCCGGGCGTACCGTTTAGCTTTTACGTCGTTAAAAATGTGTTTTGTGTCCTTATATTTAGGGCTCAATGAGGCACCTGTTAACGTTGAGCCATCAACGTGAAATTTAATACATACACTCTAAAAAAATATTGATACTCATCCGTACCGGAAATCTGATTTTACCTATTGTTACTGGAATTTTACATGTATCGATGTAGGGATTTTACTATATTCAGTAAAATTCCATCAAGAATGTGAAAATTTAGTTTTTTTTTACACGATATACCATACCATACAATATCATTCTTACGCTGTAAAAAGTAAACTGAATATTCAGTTACAAATGGATAGGAAATCGGAAGTTATTATCCTAAACAATTTTTTTTTATTTTAGTTAAAAACAGGCAACACTTTATGTCCGTCCTTAAATATAGTGTTTTTAATAAAAATAAAAGTACAAATAAAAGTACAAATAAACAAAAAAATAAAAGTAATAAAAGTACATTTGTAAAATAACTTCCTATCCATTCGTAACTGAATATTTAGTTACAAATGAATAGGATCCTACACAAAAGTACTTTTATTTTTGTTAAAAACACTATACGTACTTTAATATTTAAGGGCGCACCCAAAATGTTGCGTGTTTTTAACAAAAATTAAATTACAATTGTATAGGATAATAACTTCCGATTTCCTATCCATTTGTAACTGAATATTTAGTTTACTTTTTACAGTGTAGGCAATTTAAAATAAATTTGGGGGGCATCCAAAACAATCTATTTTTGGGACCGCCCTAGTATACTTCTTAAAAAAAAATGTTTAAAAGGATTCTTATTGCGTTATATATACTTTCAAAGTGCAGTAATAATTTATTTAGGTAAAACTTACACCCGCAATAAAAGAAAGTTTTAAAAACCGACAAGAAAAAACAATAATTTGTGTTATTCCACGTTGAAAGGGATTCTTTATTCGGAATTCTTTTTGGGTTTGATTTTGGGGTTCAAAGAGGAGCTTAAATCCCCCTTGGGACATTCCGCCATCTTGGTTATGTTTTTATTATGAATATAACTTTCTTCCTCGTCATTTTTAATGATTGGGTAAACTATCCGTATATTCATAAGTAAGCAAGCAATTAAGTAAGTAAATATGTAAGTAAGTAAGTAAGTAAGTAAGTAAGTAAGTAAGTAAGTAAGTAAGTAAGTAAGTATGTAAGTAAGTAAGCAAGAAATTTAGTAAGTAAGCAACAAATTAAGTAAGTGAGTAAGTAAGTAAGTAATTAAGTAAGTAAGTAAGTAAGTAAGTAAGTAAAAAAGAAAGCCGGTAAGTAAGTAAGCAACTAAGTAACCAAGTAAAGCTTCTTTCCATACAACTAAGTACCTAGATTATTCTCAGTTAACTGTCAAATCTAACCAATTAGGGAGTCTAAAACTGACAAGTTAACTGAGAATAATCTAAGTACTCTTGTATGGAAAGTAGCTTAGGTAAGTAAGTAATTAGGTAAGTAATTAACTATCTAATTACTTAGTTACTTACTTAAGCTGCTTTCCATATAAATGAGTACTTAGATTATTCTCAGTTAACTGAGAATAATCAAGGTATTTAGTTGTATTGAAAGTAGCTTTACTTGGTTGCTTAGTTGCTTACTTACTTACCTACTTTCTTAAGTAAGTAAGTAGTAAATAATTTACAAGATAAAAATGACTGCATAAATAAGTTGGTTCTTTAAAGAATGAGAAAGCAATAAGCACATTTTTTTATTGAAGCAGTTTATATTATATTTTAATTTGCGGTAGCGTATACGCTTTATAGAGAATAGTAAAAAATCAAATGTTATATTCTAACAACATTTTAATTTACCTCTTCCTTTTAGATTGTTAGATCAAAGTTCATCGAAGTGATCTCTTATAAAGATTTATTATAACAGCGGAGATTAAATATTTTGTTTCCTTATTGTTAATATGCATCTAGTAGGTAAATCCTTTCTTTTCGAATGATTGGTGTATAGTAATAATAATTTTATGCTCGCAGTTTGTGAGTACACACAAAGAAATATTTAAAAAATGAGGGGTCAAGATATAGCGTCTTTTTGGCTACCCCGAGAAACCCTACCAATCTGCTGCCTAGCTTCCCCCTGTCTAAATCTGCCTGACCTTCGGATGAAGTTCATAACATCTGTTCAGGCTAGAAGGCTCTACTCTTTCTTCGCGAGTGTTATCACTCCAAAGATATTCTGTCTAAGCCAGCCTAAAGCCTCACACTTTCTTATTGTAAGACGTTCATCGACTATCCCACACCCAGGGGCCTGGCTCTACCCTAGGCTAGAGCGAATCGTTTATTGTCTACATGAAGCTTAATTGTATCCCACAGTGGTCCGTGAGGACGTATGGTTTTTCGGCTACTTTCTAGTAACAAAAAACAAATATATAATGCAAAGTTTACAAAACATTAAAAGTAAAAAAACAAAAAAGAATGGTATTGTTCAGAATAATTTTGGTAAAAACACATATCTTTAAGGTGGATATACTAATTACCCACGTAAAATATTGTAAATTTTGCACCAACTCTTTTTATAGTGTGGTAGGTGAATATTTCTTTCCGTGTGGTTTGTTAACAACTGAATAAGCCGGACTAAAGCTTATAATAAGCTACAGCATTTGCAGATATTATTTTCAGTAATGTGATACTGTAGAATAAAATAAAGTTTCTTCTACGTTGTTGTTTTTTTCAAAATAATTCATTATTATGATAGAAACACATGTTTTTATTGATATTTACAAAATATTTCACAGAAAAGAAGCATTTCTTGAACCAAGGACACGCGTCTTTCGATATGTTCAAAGCCATACTTTCTTGTTTCAAGGCTATCATTTTTTTGAAACAAAGTCAATATCCTTGAATAAAGAGCGCGGACCTTCATTCAAAGACTAATATCGAAAGTCACGAGAATTGCCGTAGTGGTCTACCGCGTCTGTACATGACAAGTCTACTACAACTAGCGTGAGTTCGATACTCACTGGCGCCGATTTGCCTTTTTTAGTTAATTAATAATTGAAATTTGGCGAAGGCATAAGTGAAGCGGACAATCCCTATAAAAACTGGTTCGAAAGTCAGTATAAGCCGGTGGTTCCCTCTACTACTAGCCCACACAAGTCCTGGACTTAGGGGATGCTTAATTAAGTAGAATAGTACGTTAAACAAACAAACAAACGTGTCCTTGGTTCAAGGAATTCTTTTTTCAGTGTGCTAACTCAGGAACGTAAATACCACTGACTACACTGATGAAACAGTTTATTTGTGTGTACAAAATATGTGGTTGGATATAGCCAATTAAATTATTTGGTTGTAACAAATAAATTTTATTTCTGTCAAATAAACTATTTTGTTCCCATTAATAAATCATTTTGAAATTAAAATATTTGCTTACATGAACTAAATATTTATTTGACTCAAATAAAATTTGTTACTCACAACCAAATAATCTAATAATTGGCCATATCGTCATGTGAGGATTATAGTGTTCTATATCCATAGCAAATCCAATGGATATAGAACACTATAATCCTCACATGACGATATCCAAATAAATCGTTTTCTAGTTTTTTCTAGTAGTTTTTGACAGGCAGTGTATATATTAGTAGCAATATTGTTACTGCATGATTGATTAACTGTGTAAATAATACCGAATACAATATGCAAGAGTAATAAATATCTTGATATGGAAGGTATAATTAGATTTGGGTTTGGTTTCTGACCCATCGTTTCAGTCTCCGTTTTAATTAATTCTTCCTGATCATAAAACGATTTAAAAATAGTTATCAACTATCCTAGATAGTAAGATAATGTATTTCTCATAAGACATAAAACGATTTAAAAATAGTTATCAACTATCCTAGATAGTAAGATAATGTATTTCTCATAAGAAAATTAAGCCACTAGGCCGTAGGGCGACATTTTTTAAGGGGCGGAAAATTAAAAATAGGGACAAAAAAGTACAGATAGGCAATTTCACTTTTTTAAGCCGTCGGGTTTTTAAAGCGAGTAGGGCTCGAAACAAAAAGTTTAGTGAAGATTGGTGTAGTGGTCTACCGCGTCTGTACATGACAAGTCTACTACAACTAGCGTGAGTTCGATTCTCACTGGCGCCGATTTGCCTTTTTCAGTTGATTAATAATTGAATTTGACGAAGGCATTAGTGAAGCGGACACTCCCTATAAAAACTAGTTCGAAAGTCAGTATAAGCTGGTGGTTTATAAGAAAAATTGAAAAAAGTTGCATAATTGATAACTAGAGAAAGCTTTGAGATAAATAATTTAAATTTGAAAAGTTGTCTTGTGTTATTTTAGAACTAAAGGTCTAAATGCTATTTACTTAGTATAACTAGACTATTCATTGAATAGTATTCAATCTTCACTATTGTATTGTAGATCAACTATACAGACTCGAGTCTGTTCTTTGAAAACGAATAAGTGATTAGATATATGTAATTAGTAGTTGGCTAAAATAAATCTGTGAAAGTACGTTTATAGTCTGACCTATTGCCTTTAGTCCGTCCTCTTCTTATTTGAAGAATTGTGATATACCGGTTACTTTTATTACAATCTTCGCAGGTTTGCTGCTAGAAAAATAATACTGATAAGTAGTAGTAGTAGTAAAAGGTGGGTAGGCTCCGACGCCTGACAAGTAGGCCCAATGGCCCTTTTTGTCTGCCCCAAGATAACCTACCCAACCTGCTGCCTATCCTCCCTCTTCCTAAATCTGCCAGACCTTCTGATGAAGTTCATAACATCTGACCAGGCTAGGAGGCTCAACTCTTCCTTCGCTAGTGTTACCACTCCGAAGATGTCTTGTCTGAGCCTGCCTAGAGCCTCACACTCCCCTATGAAGTGGTAGGGCGTTTCCTCGACCATCCCACACCCAGGGCAGGTTGGATCGTTAAGAAAAAAAAAATTACTTTCCCTATTATTCATCTATAATATAAAGGAGAAAAAAACATCTGTATATGCATGTATGTATGGGTATATATGGTTGACCGGGTCTGTTTTCCCATAAAACAGGATATCCGAGTAATAATTTTTAAATTGAAAAAAAGGCTAAAAATTGAAAAAAAAAAAACTAAATAAAAAAATCCAAAAATTGAAAAAAAAAAACTAAAAATTGCAAAAATCTAAAAACTGAAAAAATCTAAATATTGAAAAAATATACAAATTACAAAAAAAATCTAATAATTGACTCCCTTTACCCCTTAAGGGGAAGAAATTATTAGAAAAGGTTAGTAAAGAAAGAACTAAGGGAACATTTTTCGAAAAATAAATTGCTAAAAAAAGTTTTACTTTGACCCCAAAACCCATTTTAACCAAGTAACTTTGGATAAGAAACCTATGGTCCTTTAAAGTGCTTAAGGCGTTTAGATTTATCGTAGTCACAAATTTCCCCGAACAGACAGATTTTTTTTTAGGAAATCAGCTTTTTAGAGTTTCCTACCTTAAAAACGAGAAATAGAACCGTTATAGGATCTCTTCTTTGTCCTACAGTCCGTCCGTCTGTCTGTCTGTTGGTCTGTCACAGCTGTTTCTCCCAAATAGATTGGCTTAAAGCGAATCTAGTTTATTTTTTTAGAGAACTCTATCAAGTTGAAATGATATGAAATGAAAACTAAAGAGAAGTGCATCAGGGTTGAGTAAGGGGCCCAAAGAGGAAAAAGGGGAAAAAGGGATAAAAACAAGATATTTTTGACTATTTTTTTCAACTAATAATATCGGTTTCAAACCAATAAGAATATATACCAGAAAATCGAATATATACCAGTTTTCTAGCTCTTTGATATAACAAGCTTGATAATGTAATATTATAACAAAATATCAACTAAAATGCAAAATTAAGGCATTTTTTATGTCTTATTAGCTTATTTTTATTCAATATTAATAAAATTTAACGAATTTAGATCTTTTTTATTCCAAAAATTAGAAATGTCAAACATGAATTTATTGTGTCAAAATAAATTAACATCAAATTAATTATATTATAATTATTATAATAATTATTAATTATTTATTCAAATTACTTTTGAAGATTTAAATTGTTAAAAAATTGTTTCAAAAAATAGTCCTGCAAATAAACCTCCAGATTCGGTATATTACATATGATAACTCGCTTGGTAATTATCGTATGAAAAAAAAAATTAAACAAAAAAAAAAATTAAACAAAAAAAAAGCTGAAATACAAATATTGAAAATTTTGAGTTATGAGTAAAGCTCTTGAAGATAAAGGCAAGAAAAAGAAAAAATAAATAAAAAAAGTAGATAAATATGGGACCTTCAATGCAGATTTTTTGACGTTTAATTTTTTTTTTTAATTTTAGGTCGATCACAATACGTCCTTAGGAGAAAGTAAAAAACACCCTGTAGGTAGAATCTATAATTGGGATATTTTATTATTAGAAAGTCGCCTAATTTCGGATACCATTTACAATGTATTCAATATTTAATACTCGGTATTACTTTTTAATATTTTTTTTATATAACCAGATACAACTTATTATAGCGAACCATGATTTATTATAAAAGCAATTTTATTACAGTTTATTTTTTCCAAAAAACACGGTTAAAAAAAATCAGCGCATTTTTGTGCATTTGAAAAAGGGCTCCTAATTTCGGACATATCTGAAAAAATTTTTTCAAGAGTAGATCTGGATCCCATTGCTTATGTTTCTTGTTATTCCTTCACATTTAAGACGTAATTTAATCATTAAGCGATTTTCTACGAAATACTATAGGAACTATAATTTTAGATTCCCAATTTCGAATATCTTAGTATCTTAGGTAATTTTCGTTTTTTCAAAATTGTTTATCTTAGTTTGTTGTATCATTATAAAAATAATAATTAATGGTTGGTTATCCTGATTAATAATTACCTTGCGGATATCCGAAATTGGGAATCAAATGCACAAAAATGGTCTATACGAAATTAGGCAACTTTCTGCTTTTTAGATTAGAAATTTGTAGAATGTTTACGTTTTCAAATTGCTTAATTATGAATAGTGGATCAACTTAACTAACATCATAACTTACCCAAGACAGAATCGAGAACTTTCATAACGATTATTTATAAAATAAACAAGCATAATAATGCAACTGAGCACAAAACTGCCATTTGCAATATAAACGATTTGTGCTGCCATTTAAAGGGGAGAAGCTCTACCGTTATCATATTACAGGACGGATTTAGTTTGACTTTTGGCTTCACATAAAAGTAGGTTTCTGTTTACCTTTGCAGACAGTATCTTAAATACACTACTATCCGAAATTTGGAAACCATCCGAAATTAGGCGCATTTCCTCTATATTATTCAGCTTGATTGTAATTTTAAACAGTCACATCGTAAAATAATAAAAGTAGTTTCACAAAAATATGATAAAATTATTTATATAATAGCTTTTTGTCATAAAACTGTTTTTTGAATGCAAAATGGGTACTTACAGATGTTCCCATAGATACAAATTAGCACCAATTAATTAGGAAATGTTATTTTCGAAATAATGATACACCTACCCAGCCCGTAACTGGGGGGGGGGGGTGCTAGGGCTGCTCAGCACCCCCTGGCATGATTTTGAGCACCCCCTGGCGAAATAATTTCTAAGCATTCCCACAGGAGGTGCTCAAGTCAAAACAGAAGCTACCCTACATCAAAAAATAATACTGTGAGTAATGTAAATTGATTTAATTTATTATTAAAATAATAAACGAAATCTTTTTTAATAATTATTTAAAATTCTCACAAAACAGAAAATTAATTACCTAATATTATTTTTAGTTTAATTTTTCAGAGGTGTGGACGTGAATCTAGTCTTTTCTTGATTTTTCTCGAAATCGAGACAAAACCAGACGAACTTGATTGTTTTAAAACCTTGCGACCAACCCGTGCACAGCTATGTTGGCCCGATCGGGATAGAGCGGCGCGATGAAGTACTACTCTGAAATAGCTCGTCCGTTTACGGGCCTTAGTGATTACCTGTTACGAAGGATACAATATGCAAAACAAAGCATTACATCTTGTCAGGACTTATTCATATTTCTGCCTTTCATTTCACGAAAATCCTGCATCAACATTCCTTTAGACAATCGTTTTATACTGCTTACAAAAATGGCCAAATCTCGTCAATTTTTCACGATTTTTCATTAAATATCTGCAGAAAGTTTCATTGTTTTCCGTTTTAAACAAAAACGCGGATGCTTCAAATTTCCAAGGATGCCTAATCTTCCAGTCTGCCGCCAGGAGATACGAATTTTTAGAAATACTTACGTTTTTTATAAAAAAAATATTTTTAATGGTTTAAGGCATTTAAAAAGTAAAAAAAAAATAAAAAAAATAAACATACCAGCCAAGAACTTTGGGTAAAATTCTACACACTAAAGAATTCAGCATAAAATTTTAGACTTGCTTGAAACTTAGTGAGAAAAACGTAATGAGCTACTCGTAGGTAGGTTTTTTCTGTCTTCGGTCGTGTTTATGGACCTCAGCTCTGCTTCGGTCCACAAAACACGACCTCACAAAGAAAAATTCACTTACCTCTACTAGGAGCGCAAATAACTAGGTATTACAGGAGTCTAAAAATTAACACTCGGTTTTTTACTAATTGTGAAATGTTTTTCACCACCATGCCATTTTTTGCTGTGTACATTTAAAAAATCACATTTTTTTTAGTTAAACCCACAGGACTACATCGCCGGGAAAATATCAGTGTAACGTCATAGTATTTAAAAAAAAACCCTGGAAAATATTGAGATAGTGCGTTACATAGGGGGCTGAAAATTGTCCAGAAAGTACCCCAGCGAAAAAAAAGTTTTGCTTTGTACGATAGGTCATCCTACCAATAGACAGAATTTAAAACTTTTAGCAGAGCCTTATTTTAACCCCTTAGGTATTTATAAGTGCTTGAATATTGTTTTCGAACAGTATATGAATATATATAATAATATATAATTATAATATTATTATATTACATTATAACAATGAAGCTGTCTTTTAGAGTATCTTTAAATAACATTCAATGAATATTACTTATGCATACTTCCTTTGTAGAAAAATTAACATAATAAAATCAATAGATTGTTATAAGTATGTATTATGTATTATACTCTTTCTCATGTTTTGTTCCAAACTGTGAAAGTATTTTCTACATGGACATTAAATAAAATTGGGAATTATTTTCTATTAATTGTTCTCCTCGAGGGGGGTGACGGACTGCATGTTATACAATACTCTTATATAAATTGGTAATTAGAGCTTTTGTGGTCACTGAAATTTTATTTGAATCAAATTTTTGATACCGTCAACCGGGGTGAAACCGATCCGCAGGGGTGAAACCAATCATCACGTATATTTTGGCTAATGTTTTTAGTACTGGTAGTATATAGCAGTCAGTACGCGGCGAAAGTCGACCCCTAGTACGGGGTGAAACCGATCAACCTTTAAAAATATATATGAAAAAAACTACTCTGGTTATTTAAAAGTCCAAACCCAAAACGAGAAAAATTTGAGCTTTTATATCATATAAAATTGTATAATGTAAAAAAATTATGGGTTTGATTTACTTGAAAATATATTTTCTTCTGTTTAGAGCACTTAAATAAAAGCTTTTTCTTAAAAATGTTTTTTTACTATTAATTTCTTTTTTCTTTTTTTATTCGTAAAAATTTTGTAGGATACAAACTTTATTTAAAATAGGGGCGCCGAACCAGAAGCTTGCTTCAGGGTGCCGAAATGTAAAGGCCTGGCCCTGTGTACCATTCAATGCATGATAATCTGTACATGTATATTTGTTTATGATTGACTGACAGAAATTTTGATGACTAAAAAAAAGGTCTCACATCTAAAAAGATGTGGGTAAAAAAGTGATTTTTTAATTTTAGGGGTGGGGAGGTTGGGAGTAAATTTTATATAAAATTGTATTGTCATTAGAGGTGAGTATGTGTACCGAATTTCAGCTCTCTACGTTTATTCTAAGTTGGTGAAACAGAGAAACTTAGCCTTATACGCGTATGGGGGCTGATGGGGAGAAAGGGGGACGTAAAATATAATTTAAAATTTTTATTATTACTGGATGAGTATATAACCTAATTTTAGTTTTAAATTATCTCATGTGGGCAAAAATTAAATTTTAGGGGTGGGGATTGGGAGGCAATTTTTATATCAAATTGTTTTGTCAACCGAGTTGAGCATGTGTGCCAAATTTTAGCTTTCTAAGTATATTTTAAGTGGTCGAAAAAGCCTTTGGAAGATTTTCCCTATACAAACATACTAACAACAAACATTGCAAGTTAAATAAAAGCTTGTAAAAACGAGGAAATACCGTATCGTAAAAATTAGTATACACCCTTTTTTAAATAAAAATAATTATTTTATACTAAATTATTTATTTTTTTATATAAAATATAAAAAAGTACTACCTTATACTAGTATTCTACTTAGTAACATGGAGCTAGAACATATTTAATAAGTGATTATAAATAATACAAAAAATACTGAGAAAAATTTAGAAAAATACTGCTAAACTGTCGCCAAAAGACAATTGGCGGTAAAAAAGTAGTTATAATTAAAAAAAAAATAAAAAACTCGTGAACAAAAGCTAAATTTACCGCAAAAAGACTACGAAGTACGGGTGTCAGTACATGGAATTTTCGATAATTCAGAAATGTATTTGATTTAAGAAAAAAATCCTAGACAGGTAACCCAGCGACCCTAAGTTTTTTAACAGCAAAGTAAAATTAAATTTTTCAAAAAAAAAAATGTTATCTGAATTACATTTTTTTTTAAAGGAATGTGTTTTAAATTTAGATTACCATTCTAACTCGTCTGGAATACCTCCAGGGTATTCCTTAGTTAAACAGGCTGTACAATGTCCCATGTTTTTATCTCCATCGCCGTTTTTCACCAAGTCCTTTTGAACAGCCCTTACTAAACCTTCAACACTTAGATATTCTAGTGAATCAGCACCTAAGAAAAATAAGAATTGTTTACAAATTGCAACTTTTTTGTGTGGCGCATTTTTAAGTAAAACTCTAAAATCTATACTTCTTATAAAAGTGATGTACCACCATAAACACTCCAACGCGCTCATACTCCCCCACTCTATATACTCTATTAAACTTTAAGTATAATACTAATTTACATCGATTTCGAAATATCGGCCTTTGAATTAAAAAAAATAGCTAGGGGCGGTTTACGTTATGATCCCGGGAGAGAAGTTTCAGCCTGTTCATCAATATGTATCACCAGGGAGGAGGGGCTCTTGAGTCAGCGTCACGTACGTGATACTACTAGAGGGGGTCCAAAATTATAAAAAAAATGTAAAAGTCCAACTTACCAACTTTTTTCGCTAATTCCTTAGAATCCATAGCATTTGCGATTAGTTCTTGACGTGTAGGAATATTTATACCCATATAGCAAGGGTACTTTAAGGGTGGACTGGCGACCCTAATATGAACTTCTTTTGCCCCTGCCTTTCTCAGTAATTTTATAATGGGGCCTACGGTATTGCCCCTAACTATGGAATCGTCTATTAGTATAATTCTACGGTCTTTTACATTATATATAATAGGACCTAAAATAATAAATAGAATGTTATAGAGTAAGGTTGAAAAAATATGTTGTATATTATTTAATTTAAATACTTATA
Source organism: Brachypterus glaber (assembly GCA_958510825.1). Taxonomy (NCBI): domain Eukaryota; kingdom Metazoa; phylum Arthropoda; class Insecta; order Coleoptera; family Kateretidae; genus Brachypterus; species Brachypterus glaber. Next base: position 28,630,015 of record OY294053.1, read on the forward strand.
ATCGAGCTTATAATATTATGCTAATAACTTAAAAGTCCATAAGTTGGAACAAACTCATAGGCGTAACGAGGGGCCCCTTTCATACTTACTAAATTTTAGTGCGACGTTCATTTGTCTTAATCTGTTGGTGGGTTGTATGAAAGTTCTTCCAACATACGTGTTCTTACAAAGTAACTCACCAAGTGGAATATTGGACTAAAAATATACCGAAAGTTAAAAGAGTTAAAAAAAATTCAATTTCAAAATTTGTATTAAATGAAATATCTAGAAACTTTTTTTTGCCTTTTTGTAAATTTTTTTGGGGCAAACTTATGTTTAGTCACCCATTTTGGAAGACGGGGGCAACAATTATTAAATGTTTATAATATTTTCGTAATAACTCAGTGTTTTTGTAGTGAATTTAAATTCTGATATTAAAAATTCCACCCCCAAGCATTTTAGTATGAGGTAGATTTCCTCTTTCTGATCAAAAACTTGATCTGACGCCAGCCGTCAGAGTTATAGGTCAAAAAGTCAAAAACAGTAAAATTTTAATTTTGTTTTTTAATTAAACTGAAATAAAAAATTTTTATCTAATACATACAGATAATAAGACAATTACCAGCTTTATTTTAAGTAGATAAACTCAATAATAACCCCCGCGTGGCTTTTACTTTATTGAGTGGATAATTATTTATTTTACCCACTCAACTGTTACTTGTCAAATTATTTCCTTGTAAATATCATTAAAATTTTTAATAAAAATATGAATTCCTAAGCTATTTATTGGATAAAACCTTGTATGGCACTCATGGGTAAACCGATATTGCCCTCTCGAAAATAACCCTGCTTGGCTGACGCCTCGCAGGTTAATTTTTTCATGGGCAATATCTTACTTTACCCACTAGTACCATAAATATCTATATATCAGGTTTTGTTCTTAATATATACTCGGTAATAAAAAACTTAAATTATATTTTTTTCGTTTAAAATAAAGGTAAAAATTTTAAAAATCTTTGGAAATATGGCGAAGGTGTTTTTTTTTTCATTTTTCAGAAAAATGTTAATAATAAAAATAGAATATTTTTTAGGTTTAGTTACAAGTTTTTAATCTTATGAATAGAATCCCGTTGGAATTTTTACTCTATGTGTTACAGGAAGCCCAAAAACTGTGGAGCCGTTTAAAAAGTGTCTTTTGGAAGACGCCCTCTGAAGTGGTCAAGATTTACTAAAAATGCAAAAAAAAAACTTTTTATATTCTTAATATGTTTTATAAATATGTCCAAAAGAAATCAGTTCAATAAATACAATATTCTTTTCACAAAAAAATAAAAAAAAGTTTATTTTTTCCAATTATGAAACGAAAAGTCCCCTTAAAGTTATACCAAGATTTTTAATAACTATATATTTATTTATATCAGAGTAATTACCTCTTTGGAATATCCATAAGCAGCAGCATTACCAGACTCCGGAACACTGCCTACTATATCAGCCTCTACAGGGTGTTCCAAAGCTAACTGCCTGCCACAGGAAGCCCTAACTGTATAAACCTCCTGACCTTCAAACACACTATTTGGTCTGGCAAAATAAACGTACTCAAAAATACAAAAAGCAAGTTTTTTGCCCTCGGGAGTTGCGACCACGTCCATTGTGCGGACGCCAGATCTTGTTAATTCTAAAATTTCTCCTAAAAATTAAATAAAAAAATTAAAAACAGTCACTTTATACGTTTTATTTTCCTTTACTGAATTGGAAAAATGAAACACGACGATTTTAACATTTAATTAATATGGCAGAACTTTAAAACCTTTTAATTTTGGTATGTTCTCAAATTACATAATTATATTTTATTACAAAAAGCCAAAGCACGAATTATTATAAAAAATGGTAAGTAGTTCAACTAATAAGGTCACAAATTTTTTATTGTTTTTGATTCTTTTAACAATATGTTAGTTCTGATAGGTTTAAGATGTAAACACACATGTGTCATAGTTAGGGTCACTCGATCGGGTGTTGCTTTGTCTAGTTTATGTGTTAGTGTGTTTTGGTGGTTGTTTGGTTTGGGGTTTTAGGCAAAAACTACCAGAAACCCAAAACACCAACACACTAGACAAAGTAACAACTGATCGAGTGACCCTAATCATGGTTGAGCAATATATTAAAAACGCACAACCTTCTAGATGACCTGTCTAGATGATCATAGCGTGAATACTAAAATAGAACATTACGCTTGCTAGCTGTTATACTAAAGCAAGTAATATCATTTAGATAACATTTTAGCTTAAAACTTGATTTAAACAATGTGTTTTTCTTTTTACATGCACTAGTTAGTTTAGGTTTAGATTATTAACACTAACGCAATTTAATCCATAAAATTAGCTTTTAATTTTTACAGCATTAGCCTTGTATCAAAAATAAACCATATTCTTACCTGGCAAGACTTCTCGAACGTAGCGCGTTAATGTCAGAAAACCACAAGATTCCGAAGAAACGACCCAACCCTCAGTATTGTCTTCATCGGTATCTAAAAAAAATCATTTCTTTTAATTTGAAAATGAGTATATTTTTTGGGAAAAGCCTCGAAGTTCGAGAACCAGACCACAGTATATATACTATAGAATACTATACTATAGAAGTATACTGTGACCAGAGATTTAAAAGAATAATTTTTAATAGATTAAGGCTTATAGTTAACTATACAGTGAGTGTCAACAGTCCGTGTCCCCTTTAACTTAAAATTTGAAACCCGTAAATAACATAACCCAAATAATTTTTTTTTTATTTATTTATTTATTTATTTATTTATTAACAATATATTGTACATTATTATACACATTATTAAAAATATAATATTTATATATTTTATTTAATATAACTTCTTTTAATGTGAATGTAAATCTAGATGGTAAAAATTTGTTTGAATGAGTTCAGCCTAAGCAATGTCTGCTAGCAGATTCTGCTTGTTTTGCTGGCTCATTCTTCTATTTATAATTAAATTAAATTACTGTTAATAAAAAAGCATTTTGATATTAAAATTATTTTTAAATTTTTAAATTGATATGAGCCACAATGGAGGCAGGGGCCAAGGGAAAACATTTTTTGAATGAAAAGGGGGATCGTGTGATACATCATTTTAAAGCTTAATAAATTCTCTTTATGACCATATTGTTTTGTACCTACCACACAATGTCATTATTACACATATTGACTACTTTAGATTTAACAGATCATAAATTAGGTTAGATAGTTTTGCAAGTTATAAGAAGATGATGGGCATATTCTGCAAGATATATTTATTATTTATCGCATATTCTTAGAATTATAAAACATTCAAAATATTTATTTTAAGAATATTCTTAGAACTGTTTTGTGATATGCGGGTTATTTACGTTTTCCAAATTTCCAGTTGATCTCCTCATCTGTTAAGGAGGAGCGGACTTTTAACACGCACGGTATATCTAGATCTTTTTAAATTAAAAACTTCAATGAAATTATGTTCCTAGAGCTGAACCTTATAGTAATAAATTAAAAAAAATTAAAAACATGAAACATTCATAAACATTTTCTTAAAGTTTTACCTGTAGATATAATTCTTCCCAAGCATAAAGGCCTATTTCCGTAAGGATCTCTTACAGCGTAGATACGATCTTTTAGCATAATGACCAAGGAATAACTCAAAGGGGCCAGTTGCATTAAATGTCTGATCCTGGCGGGCCAATCCGGTCCATTAACTTCGCCCTCTGGCGGAATTAGGCATAGAGCTTGAGTTATAAGTTCACTATCGGAATGAGTTGACAATCCAACGCCTCTTTGTAAAACCTACAAAAAAAAACTTGTGTCGAATAGATTTTCTAACCGTACCAACGGACGCTTTCTAAAAGTTACATCAATATCTTTTCTAATTTGACTTTTCTATTTTCAATTTCAAGCGACCCTGCTGAAAAAAAAGAAGTTTTTCAGATTTCTATGTTTCTATATGCCCAGACCTACGAAATAGTTTGGGTCCCACCCCTAAAAATTGTTTCTTTAGGTGAAAAAACAACTCTGATTTTTTTTTAGATTTTTTAAAAAAATATTTAGAGCCCTTTTTTAAATAGAAAATCATGTGAAGGGTTTTTGTTTTTTTAAGGATATAAAAACTTTGATATTGCACGTTTATGGAACAAAAAAAAAATTCTGGATAATAAAGAAATATTCTCAATTTTTATGCTCCTCTACAAAAATAAAAGGGATTTTTATGGGGCAAAAATTTTTCTAGACTTTGCTCTGTTTTATTAAAAAAAATTGTTATAAACATTTCCAAGTTTTGAATAATTTTATTAAAAAACGCACATTGGTCAAATGTCAAAAAATACTGGTCAAAAATTATTTACCTGTTGACGTAATTTTCCTGCATTGACCAACTCGCCATTGTGCGCTAGGGCCATGCACCCGTGCATAGAGTGTACCACAAAAGGCTGACAACCAAGAGAGTCAGATTTACAATACGTCGAGTAACGGGTGTGGCCTATACCTAAAGATCCCTTTAGTTTTGACACGTTATCGTTATTAAAAACATTTTTAACCAAGCCCATTCCTTTATGTATATGAAAATCATTATTTCCCTCGCTAGTCACACACCCTGTAGATTCTTGTCCTCTGAAATTCAATAAAAAACATTGTGCGGTCGTATAATTAATTAAAAAATTTAAATGAGACAAAAATAAAAATAAATATATATCGACCTGTGTTGTAAGGCTTCAAGTCCAATACATATAATCTGAGCTATTTCTGAGCTAGTGCTATCCCAGTTTTCATTTCCGATAGCTCCAAAAACGCCGCATTCGTGAGTTAGTCCAGAGTTCACTTTTCCTCGGTTAATTTTTCGATCTTCCCACGTATTTTTGACTCCATCTTTCTCTGATAGATCCATTTCTACAATATTCACTTTTAATTTTTGGTCAATATTTTTTTTGTAGTCCACATGTGCGTCTATTTATTAGAGATACCCCGAATGCGACAAAAAAAATGATAAACTATAGGTTAATTTTTTACGATACGGAATTTTCTCGTATTTAACTTCACCATGGTGTGCACACATGTGGTGTGGTGGTATAACTGCAGTTATACCAACATATATTCATTCTTAATACGTTCGCGCCGACGGTGTTTTCGGTATAACTCAACTATAGGATTGTTTGTATTTTATTAACATCGTATATACAGTTTGACGCACGGATCTGTGGCTACGGGAAATATGTTTGGAATGTGTGTGCAAGTGGGAGGCCCGTCGTAGGCACGCACGCCTTATAACGCTCTTGACAGAAAGAAGAGAGCGCGAATGATTCCTTCCCCTTGCGTCGGAGACTTTCTTTCATGCGGAGAACTATACTAATCCATATTTTCGGCCGAATGCGAAAACCCTGTTACACTGATGTATATACATTATATAAGCAGCCTTAAACAACTGGTGAAGTCGAAAAAAATAAAATAAAATATTGGAATGCGTAGCATTACATATCTTCACGGCTTGTTCTATATTACAGTGAAAATTTCATGCGTAAAGTTAAAAGGTATTTTTTTTTAATCTCGTGTTTTTTATTAAAAAAATGTTTATCTCAAAAAAATATAACCCTGGAAGAAAAATATTTGTATTTAATATCATTTACAATTTTTTATTAAAAAAAAAATCTGCCCTTAGAATATTTAAAATAAAATTAACTACTAAAAATAATCGTACCATTTAAAAAAATACAAAATAAACTGGAAAATTAATGTTAATGTTCTAAATAAATGACAAAAACAACAGTTAAAAAAATAATTGTGAGTAAAAAAAACTCGAAAAAAATATATAATCGTCTAAACGGCGGCATAATAGTAATCAATAATTAAAAATGCGATAGTATGCCACTGGTAGGTCGCCAATCAGATGCCAACCTAGCAAGCACTTTACTGCCCGTCGGCCGCTGGACCATTGTTTGTTGGGAGCAGATTTTGAATTTGGTTTTATATTAAAAAGTTGACGTTAATTAGTAGAAAAATTGAGTATCGTTAAATTTATATTTAACTTTTTTTAAAACTGGCTAAAAATGAACTGTGGGGCTGGCTTCCCCCCTTAGGCCTGTCCGTGTTAGTACCTGTACTTTGAGGTTAGAATTTCAGGATGTAATTAAATGTGCGTAAAATACGATTAAAAAAAATTAATCAGACCTTAAAAAGACCTATTGTTCTATCTTCACGCGCGTAATAAAAATTAAAAATGATAAGTACATACCCTTTCAAAAAAAACTATTTCAAATAAACAATTTCAGATCTGTTTCACTATTTAAAAATGCGCTGAACCACGTGAAATTATATCAGGAAACACCGTCAACAAGTCTTATTGTTGTATCGTAAAAACGTGTTTTTAAATTCATTACAGGACCGCACTCACTACCGGGCAGTACTTTCTTCGGCATTTTTTACTGTACTTTATTGGGCATTTTTTTGTAATGTTTTTTAGGGCATTTATTTACAATTTTATTAGGTATCTTTTATTGTCAGATTTTGTTTTTGGGCATTTTTTTTTTGGAAATTTTTTTGGGCAATTTTTTTTGTGGACAGAAGGGTAAATGGCTGACAAAAACTTATACAACTTAATTCCTTCTAGATTGTAATATGAATGTGATTTTTTTTTTGATCATTATTTTTTTTTTGTACAAAATTGTTATTGACCGAGTTTTATGGACCATTTTTTGTGCATTTTTTTCTTTTCGGAATTTCTTTTACATGGTATGTAAAAGCAATTACCCAAAAATATACCTATTATAATTTTGGGTAATCGGGGTAATCTTATGGGTATTTTCTGATAATTTTTTTTGTCAATTTTTTTACATTTGTTTTTTTTTAGTTTTGTTTTGGACAAAAGTTTTGTTTTCAATTTTTTGATTTTTTAAATCAGCCCACACTATAAGCGTTTTAGTATAAATTTTACTGTATAATAAAAATAATTTCCTAAGCACGGACCTGAACCTTTAAATTATTGCCGCGTACTTACGCATTTCGGGTTTAACCGGTTTCGTTCGGATAACTTCGTACGGGACGCCAAGTTAAAGGCGTCTAATCGATAATTCAAAAAACAAAAACAACAAAATTAGTTTTAGTAGTTATTTTGATATTAATTAAGTTATAAATTTGCAAAAATATGTTAAAATTCATCATTTTGTGCGGTTGTTTTGCAGTTGTTTTCTCCGAAAATGAAAATACTGAAAAATGCATTGAACCTGAGGTCAAAACGAAAACATATTATACTGATGATGCCACACTATTAAAGCAAATTGCCTATATTGCTGAATTTCGGGTAACGTGTTCTTCGGGCACTTTTGCAGGTAAATACATTAATGATGTAACATTATGTACAATGTACATGTACAATTTACATGTACAATTTACATGTACAATGTACATGTACAATGTACATGTACAATGTACATGTACAATGTACAATGTACATGTACAGTGTACATTTATACATGTACTTAAGCTTATAAGCTTAAAAATGTACTAGTACATTTTTAACTAAAACATTTAAAAGCTAGCGTTTTCCAGAATTAATTTAAACAGTCTATAGACTTCTTAGGTATACCTATCCGTATCCCGGATATCCGGGTATTTAATATAGCTTTTTTTTGTTTTTTACCTATTTGCTTAATTTATTTTTAAAAATCATAGATATATATTTTTTTTACTTTTAATTTAAATTAAAAGTAAAAAAAATATATATGATTTTTAAAAATAAATTAAGCAAATAGGTAAAAAACAAAAAAAAGAATTCTTTTATTTTTATTCAATCAATTTATCGATAAATTCAATTTATCCATTCGTCCATTCGTCCATTCGTCCATTCGTCCATTCGTCCATTCGTCCATTCAGTCCATCCCTCCATCCCTCCATCCCTCCATCCCTCCATCCCTCCATCCCCCCATCCCTCCATCCCTCTATCCCTCCATCCCTCCATCCCTCCATCCCTCCATCTCTCCATCCCTCCATCCCTTCATCCATCCGTCCCTTCATCCATCCATCCCTTCACCCCTCCATCCATCCATACCTCCATCCCTCCATCCCTCCATCCCTCCATCCCTCTATCCCTTCATCCCTCGATTCCTCGAGGAATAGATCTATGCCTCCATCCTTGCTTCCTTCCTTCCGTCCCTCCCCCATTCAACCATCCCTAGATCCGTCAAACCGTCCAATCGTCAAACCGTACTTCCGTCCATCCCGGATGGACCATCCGTCCATCTGTTTATCGGTCCGTTCGTCCATTTGTCTACTAGTCCATCCGTCCACCCGTCCATTCGTCCATTTATTCATTTATCTATTTTTTATTTTTTTTTGTCAGTAAATCCATCGTGATAAATGGTAATATAATAGTGCCACTTTCTATAGCTACATTATTTCCTTTTTTTAGGAAATCTTTATTCCATGCTAAATGGACACTTATCCCCTGTAGCTTATATTGGTCAGGAGAAATACCAAGTAAGCTGGTCTGAAGATGTTAAAACTGCCAAAACGGGCGAAATATCTTTCAAAATTTACGACGAATTTGGGCATTCCTCAATGAGAAAAGCCCTAAGGAACAACGAAAGCATAGAAAATGTGAAAGAATTTGCAATTATTCGTATGTATCATGATGGAATTTACAATGGACCCTGGATTTCCTGTGAATTTTTGGCAGCTGTCATTTCTATAGGTGTAGCTTACTATGCCATTCATTGTAAAAATAAAATGTAAATTAAAAACAGTTTAAAATTTTATAATAAATAAAAGATCTCGTAAAAATACAATATATAATGAGAGTATAAAAAATAAATATTGTAAAAAAATCTTAAATAACTACGTAAAGTTAAAAAAAAATAATTATAACACCTAACGTAGGCAACTAGAATTACGCATGTAGGTAATGTAAATTGCCTATAATTTAAATTAAAATTTGATTATTTAATAAACATGAAATTCACCCAATATTATCCCATATCAAAGTAATCAACTAGATTACTTTAATATTATCCTATATCAAAGTAATCAACTTGATAAAAAAAACCGCCACTATATGGATCGATCCTAATTTGCTGCAAACTGTGCTTAAAAGCTAGTAGTTTTAATAAAGCTGCATAGATGTCGCTAGCATATCAAAAATGTTATTTCGTTTATTGGGGGTGGCGCTTAAAAACAAAATAAAAAAATCACATTTTCTCAGGAAAAATCTCATTTTTTAGGATAAAAAAATATATCGTTTGCATATTTTATTAAAAATAAACCTAGATTTATTTAAAAAATTCGTAATTTTATTTTCATGCAGCAAATAGAGAAAAAAATAGATCAAAATAAAAAAATAAACCCGCATTAAAAGGCGCATGCTCCAATAAAAACCAAAATTTGTCCAAAACAACCCTCATTTAATATGTTTTAATATCAAAAAGCTCCAAAAAATGTTTTTAAACTTTAAAAAATAATTAATAATCATGTGTTCCTCATACACGCGTTTTATTTCAAAATTAAAGCAAATTAAACCTTGAATAGGGCGTGTTTAGTATATATTAAACTAAGATATACGCATATCAAGCTTGTAATGTGTAAGAAAGGGAGAGGAATCCTGATTCCAATTGGACGTACGTCGCGCATAGAGGATCGAGGCGTAGCCATTTTTGATTTTGACGAATATTGACGTATGTCTAGCAAGTCTAGACGACAGTCATTTGTTAGCGATGGAGTGACATGTAAACATTATTTTTTAAACGCGGAAAAACGATTCAAGTCACATGTTTTCTTAATATTACGATACAAGTGTATACTGTAGATTTAAGATTTAACAAATTCAAACGAGTTTTATGTGATTTTTCGAGTTATAACCTTGTCGGGAATTTTAGACCCGGTTTTTTTGGTCGAGATTCTCTCAAATGTACGCGAAGTGATGTGATTTTGTTTATGTTCTTTGACTGGACGAGTCATGGATACAACGATTATAACCTAGCATGTAAGTATTTTATATATTTATATATCTTAAGAAACGTTTTTGTTTATCCTATTTCTCCAGCCTGGATAATCCAGGATAATCCTTTTGGGTATTTTTTACTTCGGCACGGGCCTGGGGTGCCGAAATATTGCATTCGTGTTGGAATGAGGTGACAGGGATACTCGGGGTACAAGGTTCGGACTAGAGTCCAACCTAAAGTCAGTGAGTCCCGGAGGACTAAAATAATATGGAGGAAGCTGACAAAAACCTAACCTATTTTTTTTTTTTAATGTTCGGTACATGTATATATTTATAAATATAGATCCGCAGGAGAAATTTTTTATAAACACCAAGGTTTCACATTTTCCAGATAATTCAGAAATTTATATGCAAATTATTTTATAAATTCTATTACTTAATACAATATCACATTATTGCTAATTAAGTTAGTTTAGCGCCGCATGCCATTTTTTTATTTTTTAGGTGACACATTTTACAGACACCTCAGAATTGAAACGGAAATGATTTTATAAAACTTTAAATAGCCAGAGGAAATCTCTTAAAATCTAACTTATCATATTTAGCGCCGCAGGCGAAAACATATAGAAATATTATAGTTTCGCATTTCCCAGACAAAGTATGCAAAATATTTTATATAATCTATTAATTAAAATTGTGGTATTACCTTATTGGTAAACCAATTTAGCGCCGCAGGCGTCATTTTTTTAGGATGACACGCATTTTCCAAACACATAAAAAGCAAATTATTTTATAAATCCATTTAATTACAATTTTTGGATGGCGCGCCGCGGCTCTTAGACTTTCCGTGATTTTATTGTCGTTAATTATGTTAGTAGGCAAAAACTTTTATTATAAATAATTTTCCAAATGACGAATTTTTAAAGCAAAGTAATTAAAGAATATTTTAAATACAATTTCTTGAGAATTGGGCTATGGTATCTATTTTCAGCGCCGCAGCAATTTTTTTTTAGAAATCTTGGGGACCAAACGCAAGAAATATTAAAAACAAGACAGAATAATGTTAATCTAAAAAGCAAGTAATTTACTAGAAGCTCCTTTCACCGACTACGCAGGCGATTTTTTATAAATCTGGATGAAAATTTTAGCCAATATTCAAAAGTTCAAAAATGCTAGCGCCCCCATTAAAACTCTACTCCAGGTTTGCCATAATAAAAAGGTTGGAGGATTTATGCAGACGATCGCGGAACTCAAAAGCCCGAAATCTACGAACAGCTAAAAAGTCATTAACACGGGCCGTGGCAAACATTTCACTAGCACTAGAAAATCTCGGTATGTTATTTACGAGTCTTGGCGCATTATTATAGAATACGCGCACCATCTCAGTATATAATTACACCAAAGTTCGCCCTGAGCAATATGTTGGAAATAACAGAATTACACTTGGAGAAACGACGGGCTAACATATCAGCACGGACGCAGAGGAGAGAGATCACAGGTTAGAATATGCCCTAAGTATGTGAATTCGACACACTGCTTATATGACTACCGTTAAGTCTGATCGGGGGCACTACCAAGTCTTTATAAATAGAAGTTTGGAACACCATGGCACAGGTTTTGTTCACATTATATACAAGGTGATGGTTTACAGCTAAATCTTCCCTCAAGGGAAGGGCACAGCAGAACCATATCATCCGCATAGGTAAGGCAGTTAACTAGCACTCCATTGATATAGCACCCAACACCGGAAAGTTTTAGACGAAGGTGAAGACCGTCGATGTAGGCATTAAAACATTAGGTGAAAGAAAGCTACCCTGACGCACATCATTTCTGATGTACAACGATGGAGATAAACTGGAACCCCATCTGGCAACTCCGAGTACGTTACTGTTCCTATACGACAAAATCCTCAACCAAGGAGGGGGCGCGGCTCGCTTCTTAAGGATCTTCATGAAGGTTGGATGATGGACTTGGTCGAAAGCCTTACTGTGGTCAAGGAACAGGAGTTTTTAGGTTGACATAGTATTTAATAGACTCATTGTGTACTAAAGCAGCTTCGGAGGTTCATAAATGCTTCTTAAAACCAAACTGGTTAGGTTCCGTGGAGAGAAAGGTGCTAAGCACATTAATCATTATGTTTTCAACACATAGCCGTAGAAAGAGCAATAGGTCTATAGTTGGACGATGAAGATACGTCTCTAGTTTTATACTTAAGAACGGTACAAATTTGAGTTAGGTCGTTCGATATAAAGCCATGGTGTAACATTGTTGTAAAACAAATGCTAAGAAGAACATAAACTTTTTTGCCAGAATATACCAGATGCTCAAGGTAAATTCCAGAGCTGGGCTATGTCGCTTTCTCCTGAGATCCCATCAATAGTAGTGGCTATCGTAGACTTTTTCACAGTCATAGACGAGGTAGATTTCCAGAATGAAACAAAGTCTTTATTACGAAATTTGGTAGCCATAGCACTGGCACGTAGCTGTTCTTCACGATTTCTGGTATTTCTGAGCGTGGTCTTAAATATAGACTTAAGGACACGGCTCTCCTTATTAATTGGACCATCAGGAGGACGTCCAGAAGCAACCTAATCCAAAAATGCAGTGTGCTCAGACCGGTATACGTTAGTAACCTCTTTAGGCAAGCCAGGTATCAAATCACGCCTCTTTTTACTAGAGACAGTTTTTGGCAAAAAAACGCGAAAAATTATTTATCTCGGTCGGTTAATAACCATTATAGCCGCGCAGGGTTATTTGTGCTCCTACAAAGCCCTAAATGAAAGTACCAAGTTTAATACCACTAAAACCCAATGCGCCCTAATCCCGTATAGCAATAATATTGGTTGGATATTAAATATCCAACTATGGATAAAAATTTTAGCATACAATGGAGCGGAAGGGGTTAATTTGGATTAAAAAAAATCCTCTTCCAGTTTTAATTTTGCTAATTTTAGGGTTTTTGGGCCAGTTTTTTCGATTTTTATAAAAAAACGAAGGGCGTATGGGCAATAACAGTTACTGTTGTTACCCCATTATTTATGAGTATTGCTTATTTAAATTTTTTAATAATAATTCAAATTCGAATTTATTAAGACGAAATGACCCAAAATAATCAAGGCCAGTGGGGGCTGAGTATACTATTTTTTTTAACTGTTTTTCTGTGTATATGAATGCATACGCTTGTTTGTTAAAATATATTTAACGAACACAAATGAATTTGCCCTTCTAGCCGAGTTAAGTAGTTTTTACTTAACACGTTGCCGCTGTTTTCTTTTCTGTCTATCTGTACTCAAGCCAGATAAAGACCTTGTTTATCAGTTACGATTTTTAAAAGATAGCTGGGAGCCATTATTGGAGGAAATTGGATTTAAATACTGCTTCTTTTTAATCAATAGTTTTGACTCAAAAATTCTCTTCTCAATAAAGTTTTAATTTTTTAGAGATAAAATAATTACCCTCAAAAATAAATGTATTTTTTTTATTTTTATAACAAATACAAAAAAAAAAAGAAAATCAATAAAGATAACAAAAATATTTCAAAAAAACTTGGTTGTTTTTAATGAGCAAAGTAAGCAAAATATTGCACAAAGTACTTCTTACCGACCCCGATTTTTCAGAGGGAGTTTTATATTTTTTTTTTTAAATAAAACTTTAAACCTTAAATAAGCCCATGTCTATTACTTCAAATAAAAAGTTTAAGGTGTTTTTGAAACAGGGGAAGCAAAGACCAAATTTTATGCCCTTAACCAAATTAACCTCCAAGGTCACAAGTTAAAGATAGTTTTTAGTCCCCTTCGATTTTTTTAGAAAGGCAGTTTTCTTACCGACTCGGAACCGTCCGGGCTTAGCTAATAGCCAGTGGCTATATATTTACCGTTGATTTTTTTGTCCCCATTTTTTTGGTTTTTGATCCCATGTTTATATAACTCACGGACGTATTAACATATTTTTCTAGTCATACGTCCATGAATCACATATAAACACAACCATTGCTAACGGGTATGAAAATGAATCACACGTGCCTCATGGGCACAGGAGTGCCATGGTGTGTTACAGTGGGATTTCAGTGTAGGCACGGTGACGACTAAAAACTCCTGCGTTACACCGTGTTTATACCGAATTCCCACTTTAAATTTGAACAGCAGGTGTTACACCGTATCACACTGGAATTCCACTGAAAGTATCAAAAAAAAAACGAGTGGAAATTTGGTGTTCATACGGAGTAAATCGACATATCAGTGTAATGCAAGTGTATACCACAGTTTAAATTTTTCCAAATCAACCGTGTTAATCTAGCGTTTTTTCAGTGAAAACTGGGTATAAACGGAATTACACCGAGTTTACACCGTTACATACCGCGTAAACAGATCCGCTAAGGCATACAAAAGTATGGGGACTTGCTTGGACCCCTTTTCCGAATATTCATCAATACGATTTAAAAACTAAACTAACCCATATATGTATAAATTATAACTCCATTTCAAAAAATAAGGCATTTTGGAGTTTAAGTACACATTTATGTATATCTTTAATTTGTGTGTTTTTGTTTGACGAACTCGTTAACATTTCGAAAAATCTTTTTATTTAATTATTATTTATACATATATTTAATTATATGTATACTTGCATATAATATTAAGTTAATTTACAGTATTTTTTACACCACTTGAGCACAAAATAATAAATCATAGGCGAGTACACGGTTCGCCTAGGCGATTTAAAATGAAAATTTCGTGGACCCCTACATTTTTTGGACTTTAAATTTTCATTTAAAATCGCCCAGGCGAACCGTGAGTAGTCACGGACGAGCCTCAACGCCGACCAAATTTTTAACGACCGACTAAATGTTTTTCCTTAAAAAAAAATCGAAAATTTTATATACATCTTTTTTAAATTTAATTCTCTTATAAAATTTTGAAGTATTTGGAAAATGCTAGATCTTAATGTTAAAAAAAGATGCCTGTCATCTTGCAGGGGGTGCAATTTAAATTTACGATACAACAGAAATCAACCAAATGTGCATTGTAGCTTGTTGGGTCCATTTGCCTCAAGACTGAAAAGTTTTACCCAGCCTGCAAAAGAGTTTTAACCGACAAAAACATGGTTAAAATTAACAATGGTTTTACAGTTTTTTTTACAGAAATTATTGCTAAAAAACTGGTGTAAATATCATTTTAACAACGCTGACATATTAATAATAAAATATTAATAAAATAATAATTTTTAATTAAAACCAAAAACCGCTTTAGGTTGGAAACTTGGTATGTAATAATCGAGTTAAAAAGAAAAATTAAAAGATCATTTTTTTAATTTTTATTAAGAAAAAAACCGAGGTAAAAACTGTAAAATTTTGTAATTTTGATTAAAAAATAATTTAATATAGGTATTTTATATTTAAATTTACAAACTGGCTATTTATACGTCCGACGCATACGAAGCTAAGTATACGCCCTGTATTCTTATTGGCTGAACAAGTCACGTCGCGATTATTCGGACGTACCTTACATACAGAGTGTATTTGAAACAGGGTCCGAAATTTTAAGGGGTTCTACATCAGAAAATATGAAAAAAGTTCCTATAAATATATGTCTAAAAATGCGACGTAAGGGAGCTAAGCCCCTTTGAAAGTGGCTTAAAAATTCGGTTTTTATTTAATAACTCAGGAACTCTTTGAGATATATCCTCGAGGTTTCGCATGAGAACTAATCTTAATAAGGACCGTTTTTTTCATGTGTCTACTTATTTTAACCACGGGCGAGCGAAATATTATATACAGGTACTTCCAAAAATCAATCCTAAGGGAGCTATGGTCTCCTAGAAATTCACCATTTTTAAAGGGCCATAGTACCTTTAAAAGCGATTTTTTCCACCTACTGCATAGAATCTTTTTTCTTAGTTTTTGATAAAGTGTATCCCTGCATCATTGAAATTTTGGTTTTCAACATTTTAGTATTTAATTTTTCCCTCCTCAAACCGTGAAATTTCACTTTCAAATTAAATTTTCACGAAAACGGTTAATCCTACAGTATTACAACAAGAGTACCTTTTTTATGTATTTGGACCTCAGGAATCATATTCTAAAAATGAAATTACAAAAGAAACAAAAAAAAGTTTGGGACAAAAAACTGATAAGGCCCCCCGATTTTAACGGGGAGAATGCAATTCTGACGAAAAATATACCTTAAAATCATTATAAACCCTAAAAACCAGCCAATAAGAATACAGGACGTATACTTAGCTCGTATTCGTCGGACGTATAAATAGCCTGTTCCAAAAATTTAAACTTATTAAGTTGCTATAATATTTATTAATTCAAAAGTAGTATCTACCTCGGTATCTACATAATATATTAATACGCATAAATTATCAATAAATTTATATTAAACGTATAAACAGGAAGTTGAAGCTTTAAAATATACCTGTAGATGATTAGCCTTGAGTCCCGCGTTCAGCATGGTCATAGTTTCATCATTTGATAAAATTTATCATTTAAGGCCTATCCAGAAGCTTGCATAAGAACATAAAATATAAGAATGCGATGCCGCGATTGGTTTACAAGATACATGGCGGCACATCAAGCCAATCACGGCATCGCATTGTTATGTACTATGTTGTTATGCGAGCCTGTGGATATGCCCTTAATCTTGTTTAACACCTATATTCAGGGCCCTGTTGCTTAAAAGCTTCATGTACCGAACGCGCGTTAATTTATTTTAAATTATTAATCTCTCCACCAAGAGACCGTGTCTTAAAAAAACAGCTAAAATAAGGCATTTTTTACCCAAAACTGACTTCTGAATTCGCCCCTGATTTACATCGACCGGTCTTGTAGGCTTAGATCCTAAACCCCACCTTAGCCTGCCCCCTTGCCTGTCGCCTAGGTGTTATAATATAAGAAGTGTGTAACCAATTTCGAGTTGGAAAAATCCACTCTTCAGTTGGGAAAATCTACTTGACAAGTTGAGAAAATTATGAAGTTGATCATCAACTAAGTTTTATCAAATTTTGAGATTTTTTTTAGACATTAACTTTTCGCCGTCATGTAAAAAGTGGGTCAAGCTTAAACCTTGAGTTAAAAGTTGGGAATTTCTCATCTTAAGTTGGGAAATTTTAGTTTCTGCCCATCCCCCCAAAACAATACATTCTATCGGCGTCACTGAATCCAAAACAGCAAACTACCACGGTAAAATGGATAACATTCAAAATACGACGGTATTTAAGTATTATTGCTTTACCATTTTTAAAATTTTCAAAACTCCGGGAAAGCCATGTATTCGTGCAAAAATTTTCAAAAATTTTGATTGCGTATTTTTGCGTTTTATGACGTTTGATGTCGATATAAATCAATGTCGAGCAAAAGAAATTGTCGGTCGATTAGTTGTTCTGTCCGAGAAATTTTGTGTGTACGAGTACTTAAGAACGCGTTAAGCTAGAGACTTGAAATTTGGCATACAGGTATGTTACCAAAAGTTCTCGCTCGGGATTGTTTTTGGTGAACATTGGTGTGGGGTAAGGGGGGAAAAATACATTTATTTTACAAAAGTTTGTAAAATTGCTATATAGGGGTTTTCGTCGTTGCTGAAATTGAATCTAATAATAAAAACTCTACCCCCACGGGGGTGAGGGGTAGATATTTTCAATATTTTGGTCAAAATTGGTATATAGGAAAATATGACCAAGGGTTTAGTTTAATTCTCTAATGGTTTTAAAAGTCTTGTTCTTTATAAAATGCCCTAGTTTAAAGTTGCCCCTGTTTGCGGTACCTGCATTGTACATTATGCAAGTAGTAATTAAGATATCAATTACAAGTATTTAACATAGTATTAGTTACTAAAACATTTAGATAGTCTAAATGTATATAAATATTAATTACTTTTATTTATTAAGTAGGCACCTAGATTCAATCAAAATCAATTAGTTGTATAAATCAATTATACAAAGAATATCCACCCGGGACGAGTTTTAGTTAAAAAAAGTGTGACTTTTATTACTTCTAGGTAAATAATAATATTGGTGTAGGTACATAAGAAAAGCCACTTGTTTGTTCCTTGAATTCATGAAGGGTTTATGCAAACAACCAGTATTGCCGCATCCGATTTTACCCATGAGCGTAACTGCTGAAACTTTTTGTAGTGCTAAGCGCTAAAAAATATAAAAAAAAATGTTTTTTTTAGGGAAACACCCGCATCGATTCTTTACCCGCAAGTAAAAAAAAATATCCACAAGTACTCCCAAGTATTTTACCCGAAAAATACTTGCAACCGGACACTTTGTGACACATGTGTGCAAGCCTATTTGGGGCTCTCGATAACTTGTAATATTAATAAAGAAATTATGATAAGACCCTTTAATATGCCATTAGAACTACGTATTTACAGATTTATTGAAAAATATAAAATGGGCCCTTTTTCAGGGACGAATACGTATTCTATAGGAACTATTTCATTTCATGCACCAATAACAAACAATTAATTTTAGTGATTACAAGCATTTTAGGCACAGGCATGTAGCCCGACGGGGTGCAGGGGCTGAGTTGCCACTGGGCCCCTAAAGTATAAAATTTATTATTTTACACTTCATATTTTAAATTATATGTAGGTACATATAAATTATATGTAGCATATAAAGATTATTTAGGGATGGAGCAATGATTTAGAGGACAGTAAAAGGCTTTAATTCTACGCGAGTGACTAACATAATTGGCGTCCATTTTGAATCCTATTTGTTGCGCGAAATTTAAATTACCAGATTGTGATTGGATAATATGATATTATATTATCAACTATAACAAAAGTCCCTAGAAATTACCAATTTTAACGGTTTTAAATATAGCGCTAGTACTTTAGAAAACTCGCCGCAAGCGGCTCGTTTTCTAAAATTGTACTCATGCGCTAAAAACGTATGTTATGAAACTAGTACTTTAATATACTATTATAGCATGGATGAATTTATGAATTCTGACATGCTGTCCCTTTTTTGTAACTGTTCAAAATTATGTATTGTGAGTACTTATTTTACTTTTTTACGTTTATTTATATTTATTAAAAAATGACGTTTAATAGTTATTTATGGTACTAGTGGGTAAAGTAAGATATTGCCCATGAGAAAATAAACCTGCGAGGCGTCAGCCAAGCAGGTTAATTTTCGAGAGGGCAATATCGGTTTACCCATGAGTGCCATACAAGGTTTTATCCAATAAATAGCTTAGGAATTCATATTTTTATTAAAAATTTTAATGACATTTACAAGAAAATAATTTGACAAGTGACAGTTGAGTGGGTAAAATAAATAATTATCCACTTAATAAAGTAAAATCCACGCGGGGGTTATTATTGAGTTTATCTATTTAAAATAAAGCTGGTAATTGTCTCATTGTCTGTATGTATTGGATAAAATATTTTTATGTATACTACACGAATAAAAATATCTTGAATCTTGAATCCATACATGCATGCCTCACAGAACCCTTAATACCGTGGGTCAATTATAAAGGGCTCAGAATATAAACAGATCAAGTACAATTTGTGGTGCCTTGAGTTAATGACATCGTCGGAAGAGTTTTATCACAATACAAAAGATATTTTGGCCCTCGAACGTAAAAATAATAATACACGTATAATACATATTACATACCGTATTTAATATGTATTAATAATAACTCTTTATTCCACCATAAAATACACCATATTAACAAAATAGAAACAAAAATATATATACAAAATACAACACTATAGTAGAAAAAAGAAGGAAGACTAATGCGGTACGCGAAGCAAATCTGACCAAGCCTTTCTTAGATTAGAACGCCATTTCAAGTCTGAGGAAAGAATAGATACAGTAAAGGCATTTAAACTTTTGTCTAGTCTTTGTCGGAAGCCGAACACGAGAAATCTTCTAAGAGCATCAAACGTATTACGTGTATACGTATTACGTATATACTATTAATAGGAAACTCAAAACTTTGAGGTGGTTTTCTGAGAAATTAACATGGTTTTGATTGGTCGGTTTGTATCATATTATAATACTAACATAATTATCAGCCCTGCATAATGTGGACATATTATGGGCGTATTATCTCCTTAATCTGGCCCTGATTAAAGTAATCCCCGCAAATTCCGACTCTGTTCTTATATTAGGGAAGGCTAAAACAAACAGCGATGATCTTTTTGTACAAGGGCCGTAAAAACTAAGCAGCTATAAAATTAACTAATTAAAAATCCTCCTCCCCCTTGTTTCCCAACACTTTGCTACTAATTCTAAAATTCGAAATGCATTCTTGTTTTACAGTGTTGTCACGTTTATTTATAATTTTTATTTTAGTTAAAAAACTGCAACAGGATCGCACCGAGAAGTTTTTTTGCAGGGAAGGTGACTTTAACTATAATTGTTTTTTTTTGCCCAGTGCTAAAGCTTGATAGATTACTCTTTGGAAAAGATGCCATTAATAATGCAGACCCTTGCAGTACCTGCATTACTTACGTTAAATGTGCATTATCTGCATTATCTGTAAATTACGTACATTATTTGCATTAATCTGCATTACATCTGCAGTACCTGCATTACTCTGCATTATTCTGCATTATTCTACATTAGAGAACCTTTGGGTAGTTGGCCAGCTCGATTTAGTATAATTTTTGGCCTACGCAAAACCGTCTCACTCTGTATTGATGTTTGCGCAGACGCCAACTTATAAAAAAATATCTCTTTGAAATTCATAAAAATATCCACGTGTACAACGAAATACATTGAATTTAAATTTATCATCACATATTAATAATCACGATCCACTTAAAACTTTAAAATTAAACGAACACTTTCACGACATTACATAAAATAAAAAATAAAATTAATCAAGTCCTGTGCATATCAATGATTGCGATACTGATGCTGGAATAAATCCGCCAAAGCGGTCACATCCGTCCCTTACAAAGATCACGCTGCGACTGAAAGGTAAGCATGATTAAGTACATATTTGTACATATTTTTAGGTAAAGTTGGTACACGTTTCGTACACGGTAATTTAGCTATGACGAAAGGGGGAGGTATACACGAAGCGGCTAGCGCGCTCTCAACTTTACGATTAAAGCATCATAAGGTAATGTGCGTGCAAGTGAGAATCACACACACATTCTTCACATTCTTTTGATAGCTTTAAAACCGTGTGTCAAACAATACGCATTTGGTACATATTTTTCGAAAATTTACATAATTTTGTCAGCACAAACTGTTCCGAGGCCTGATAATTTAACTCACCCTGTAAACACTTATAACACAATACTTTTTAAAGTTTTAAAATTTAAAGTAAAAACTTTTGATATGCGAGAAAATCGGAAAATGTTTCATTCTTGCAGAACTATGCACTTCTCGATGTCTTTGGGGGTGGTCTCCCGTCCCCCGGGAGCGGGCGAGTGACGTCATTTTTTACTTCTGCGGTCGAATAATACGATATAGATATAGAAATATTTAAGGGAGGCATTTTTAATAAGAATTCCATTATATAAGGGTGTTAGACCGGTATAATTACAAGGGGATTAATAAACTAGCCCTGAAGATCGTACTTGGTTGGTCACTGAGACTATTTTTACACGCTTTTACTTGTTCGTTTGTCCTACGTAGAAAAATGTTTTAACTGAGGGGTTTATTTATTGAAAAAAAAGTGTACAAGGATTGTGAGAAGCAAAGGATTGTCGAAGATTGTCAAAGATTGTCAAAAAGCTTGTACAAAATTTTAATGAAGAATGTTAGATTTCAGATGATTGTGGAAGATTGTAGATGATTGTGAAGGATTATGGAGAATTGCAGATGATTGTGAAAGAAGGAATTGTCAAGGATTGTATAAGATTGTTGGATAGGTGTACAAGGATTGTCCAATAAATAAACCCCTCAGTTTTAACCTAGGGGAGACAACTACGCGATTAGAAGGCCAAAAATAAGCAAATTTTCAAAGTTTTTTTCCTCAACTCCTTTATTAAACATACAACAAAACTTTTTTCAAAACATTTAGATTACGAGGAAATCTTTAAAGATTTTCTCCTTTTCGGAGGAAATCTTTGAAGGTTTCCTCCTAAAGGTGTACAGCGGTTTACCCCTCGGTCTAAGGAGTTGAAAAATGTAAAAAAATCGATTTTTACTAGATCTTTACAAATTATGCAGAGTTGTCTACTCCTCGGTTTTAACAGTCACTACCAACATTTTAGCAACCACTAATAAAAGTATCAGTTCAGCAGTCATTACTAACAGTTTAGAAATCACTACCAAAAGTTTATCAGTTTAGCAAATTTAGAAATCTTACCAAAAATTTGACACTTATTACCAAAAATTTAGCAATCACTATTAAAAGTTTAGCAACCATTACCAAGAAAATGGCAATTATTACCAAAAAAACAATCACTACTAAAAGTTAATCAATCATTACCAAAATATTGGCATTCATTACCAAAAATTTAGCAATCACTACTAAAAATATAGCAATCATTGCCAAAAAATTGGCAATTATTACCATAAATGTAGCAGTCATTACCAAAAATTCAGCATTCACTACTAAAAGTTTAGCAATCATTACCAAAAAATTGGCAATCATTCACAAAAATTTAGTAATCACTACTAAAAGTTTAGCAATAATTAACCAAAAATTGACAATCATTACCAAAAATTTATTAATCACTACTTAAAGTTTAGCAATCATTACTAAAAAATTGGCAATCATTAACAAAAAAAAATTAGCAATCACTACTAAAAGTTTAGCAATCATTAACCAAAAATTGACAATCATTACCAAAAATTTTGTAATCACTACTAAAAGTTTAGAAATCATTACCAAATAAATTGACAATTATTTTCAAATATTTTTTGCTTCGCAGGTGAAATTTTTTACAAATTTGACGTTTTTCCAAACTTAAATAAAAAAAATCTGAAAAAGCCGTAGCGCCGCAGGCGAAAAATGTTACAAATTTGATAAGGCTCTAACACTGTTTTTAAATTAAAAGATTCACAAAAATGCAACAAGAATTTTTTTAGTATCGTTCTGGGGGCAGTTAATAAAGTAAATATGTAAATAAAGTATAAACTGTTTATTATAAACAATTACAATTAAAAGTAACTGGACCCGGGCCCGTGAGAAGTTTTCCCCTTCCTCCTGAATCCGGCTCTGCTTATAGATAGCTAGGGCTTTGCAATTTGGTATGCTGTAAATTGTATTTACAATTTTGGCGAAGGCGCTAACAAGACGTAAATTTATCTCTTATTTTTTAGCTTAGTTCGAATTGTTTTGATAGAAATAGTGCACTAAAAAAGACACACCACTAGTGTGTCTTTTATCTCTGAAAGTGTGTATTACTATCAGAGTGATAAATATGTTACTACCTACCCTACAGCGTTGCCAGATTCAAAAAGTGAAATTATCGTATATTACTTCAAAATTATCGTACATTTGGTTATACATTATCGTAATTAAATATTTATTTAGGAAAAATATGTGTTTGATAAAGTTCTAAAATATGATGAAAAAAAAACTAAGTTATAAATACTTTTTTTGGCCAGGCCTGGGACTGAAGTGGTTAAGCAAGAATTTTAATTAATTTCCAAAGTTAATTTGAAGGAAAAGGTCTTCATTATCTACCACAAGAAGTTGTTCTTTGTTGTATAAATTCAGAATAATATACTATTTTATTTTTCGATTTGTTTTTGTGTTTAACTCGGGGTTTAAATTAAGTTAAATTCAGAAGTTTTCTTAGGGAAGAGATCGACCTTTTTTCTTAGGTAAAAAAAGGGTCGAATTTTCCGCATTTTCTCAAGCTATTTCCATGAAAAACACGCTACTTGTATGCAACGTGTACATTGCACTGAATTTTCTCTCAGGATGTTTTCATCTTTTTTTTTTCCGAAAATTTGATTTAAATCAGCTATTTACTTGCAGTACAGTGTCTGAAACAAAATGTAAAACAAAGCCAAGTTTTTCAAGGAAAATTTATCATGAACTTATTGTTCCATAGCCATTTTTACAAAAAAAAATAATAATAGTAATAGTATGTATAATTTACTACAGTATTTATTTATTTATTTGAAATAGTTACAGTCATGAAGAGCCCCAAATAAGTTACAAAACTTGGGCTCTCCACTAATTTTGAGAAAAAAAACTTCCAAATATTTACAGTTGACAACCAAACCTAACAAATAATTTAAATCTTCCATCTTCGCCTTTTCTCTATTTTTCAGGTTCCTCGTTCCTCAAATACCATTTATACAATCTCCTTTCCAATTTTTTAGCAGTATTTACAGATAATTTTGAATTTAGATATTTATTTAATAAAATATGGACAATGACATTAACGTGAACTCACGTTAACGACAGTTTTTGATGTTCACATTACAGAGAAGTCGATAGAAAATAGTCTGTGTTCACAAAAACGAATAGTTCACATATACGCATTGTTCACATTATCGAGCCTATACAGCATGTTCCAGTTATTTGCGCATATTGCTTTTACAAACTTTTTTGTGTGTACTAAAATCAGGAAATATTTAAAATTTTGTTGAGAGAAATAAGGGAAAAATCAGGAAATCTTAATTTGCACAACCCGTGGTCACCCTACAGTTGCCAAATTCGAATAGTTTCATATTTTTCTTAAAACGAAGTTTTCTTTTTATTCCGAGGTTTGTTTTTGCGATTTTTCCGAACCATTTTCGCTGGCTACATAATTCCATCTTTACATGTTGGATATTTTTCCATTTTCTTTCTGTTTATTGAACCTATTCAAGCTAAAAATTATTATTTACTCAACAAGAGAATAGTGTATTTCTATTGTAAACAGGATGCAAACAAACATACATACAGTGTTATTCCTTTAAAATGGTACAGCCTCTACCACAGTGTAGAATATGTATTCCAAACGTGTTTCAGACTATACTTTTTTTTAGTACGATTAGAAAATAGATTGATGGAATAATAAATTTTTTTTAATACTAGCTTTAGAACATACCATTATTTATCATGTTTTCAGACTGTGAAATCAATTTTCTTCACCTATAGCAATAATAATTTTTTCTCTCCTAGTAGGAGTCAATTTTATAAACAATTGCTTTCTGTCACTTTAGATGTTTCAGTTCTTTGTGCAATTTTTACTAATTAAACCCAAGAAAATAACTTTCTATTTATTAAATATAATTAATTATAATTATTACCAATTAATACAATCAATAATTAGCTAAATATTATGAAAAAAAAATTAAAAACTAAATTTTTAAACGTCAGTTCAAACTATTTATTTGAGCAAATGTCATTGATCAAGGCTACTTGATTTTTATGAAAATTTCAAGAAATATAATTTCTGTTAATAATTTACTTTATTACTTGAATAAAAATAGTTAAATAGTGCTAGTAGTGAAAAAAAAAATAAAAAAAACTGACCAATCAAAATTCTAATAATCAGGCCTTGCCAGTCATTTCTGCGTCACCCTGTATATATTATATTTGTTAAAAATGAATTTTTAAGTATCGATTAGGTCCATTAAGTTGAAAATGCTTAAAATCCGTAAACGGTTGTGCTAGCAATCGTAAAGTCGTTAGGGAAACGATTTTATACCCATTTAGGGGCAGCAAACCACCCCCGAGGGTGGGGCCCTATTTACTCACAAATTGGTTAAATTAGAATTTAAATCAAACTTTCGACGTATCTCTTCAAATCTCTTTCATGCTCGCTGTCAAAATTGTACCCATTCATTAAAAATGGATACTTGACTTGAAAAACCCTTTAGATTAAATAATTTTATCTCTCAATTGTGACTGAACGTTTAGTAGCCCACAAAATATCAAAAACTTTAAAAGGAGGACAATTTGATTTATAGAGGGGGAAACCCAGTTGGAAAATCTCGAGACTCTACCCAGATAGCACAGGTTTATACAATGGATATCCCCAGGATATACGATTTCGTCTATAGACATCCGTAGGACATCCTCAGGATATACTTTGTTACTAAAGGGGAAGCCGAGGGACTTCAGAACTGCATATCCCAAGGATATCCCGAAGGTATGTCCTGATGATATACTGTACGTCTGTCTAAAGATAGCTACCAATTATGTACAACTGCCCCTGACAAAAGTGGCTATCAAATAGTATTGCTTTTATTATTTTTTTGTGAAATATTGCTATTAGCAGCTTGAACCTAGGTGCAAGTTATTTAAATTTAAGCTAATTAGTTTACAAAAAAAAGCATAAGTATTTGATAGATACTTTTGTCGGGCACATTTGTACATAATTAGTAACTTGGGTATCTACGAAATATATTTCCTTTTTCATCATAAATTTTTCAAAAACTACTTCGATTAACATTTGCAAAGGCTAATGGGCTCGTCCATAAAAAATGTAAAGCACTTAAGACAGAGGGAGTATTACCCCTTCCTCGTGGAGGGGTAATACTCACAAAATTGTCCAACAAAGAAAAACACAATAAAAATATTTAATAATAATTATTATTAATTATAATTGTGGAAAAAACAACACATAAACAGACCACAAACATTGACATCCGCCATTAAAGTCACGAAAAATGCCGTAAAATAATGAAGGAAAAGCCTTCGTAGGATATCCCAAAGGTATCCCGAAAGGACATCCACAGGACGTCCCTAGGATGTACGAAGGACATACCGTATATCCTGGGATATTTAGTCGCCGTTATATTTTGTCACAGGATATATATTTTGGTTCCAGATATTTTGTCAGTAAACCGTCCAGGATATTCTGCAACGATTTATTGCATTTCTGCAACATTTAAGTTCAGTTTTGGTAACGCTGTAAATTTTGGCTTTTTATTGACCATGATCATTATCAAGAAGTGTCGCTGGGCTCTTTCACATGTGTGAGGGATTCTAGACTGTAAAAATATTGTTCCTTATTATTTTACACAAGCATATTTTGGATAAGTCTCCAGGAAATTTTGTCGCTATACATTTTCTCCGGGGCACCAGGTGGTTAGTCGCCGGTATATTTTTTCGCAGGATATATATTTTGGTTCCGGATATTCTGTAAATCTCTCGTACAATATCTTATAAATATTCAGCCTTGATTGCGCATTAGCATGTCCCATCTTTGGATAATTTTATTATTACTCAAATTTAGTGCATTCGTCAATAAATTTTCATAAAAAGAATCTTTTTAAGATCGGGCAGGGTGGAGTTTCATTAAAGCGCACTTATTGTTGAATGTTCATGATGTATAATACCAGCTCTACGACCTTTGGCAACGATTCATTGCATTTCTGAACTATTCGTTTTGTTTTGGCAACGCTGTAAATTCGTGCAAAAATGGTGCGCTTTGGTGTCATTATGAACAAGTGTCGCCGCGGGAGAGATTCAAGACTGCAATAATTGTGTTCCTCTTCTCGGCGAATGAATTAAACATTGCGTCTCGACGCTCCGTACTACGACGCTGTTTATAGGGTTGCCAGACAGATAAAAACAGAGAAATCTGTATATGGGATACAATAAAGAATTAATTAAATATTCCATCAATTTTTCAATGATCAACGATCGTACAAAGTATGAGTGGCATAATATGTAGTTTGACTTTGTGCATAGCCCGCACACTATCTGTTTTTTTTTTGTTATCAAAGGGGGTTCGTTTGGAAAGCTTAAATCCAAATTTGCACCCCTGTGCGATTTTTTTTGCAAAGTTATGTGAAAAAACGCATTTTTTTGTTTTTCGTCTGTATTTCGGCTTCTATTCGTCGCTCAACAATAGTTCATTTTTTTGTTGAGCGACGAATAGAAGCCGAGATACAGACCAAAATCAAAATGCGTTGTTGCACTTGACTGTGCAAAAAAAGAATCGCCAGGGGTGCAAATTTGGATTTAAGCTTTCCAAATGAACCCCTTTTAATTACAAAAAAAAACAGTCTTAGTACATTTTCTCAAAATAACGCTCTGATCAAATTTGTTTTTAGCGCCCAAAAATATATAAAAGGAAAAATATAGTATGTTTAAGAGTATATGACGTTTTTTTAATTTTTTTGTTGGCCTGTATATTCGTTGATTACTATAGTTCGAAGTTGAGGTATTGATTTTCAAGAATACAGGGTCGGATTTTATTCAAATAAAAAATTAATAAAGTTTAATACAAATTTAATTTAATAAAAAAGTAAAGTAACATTAATCATAACTAATTAATAATTATAATTATGGACACACGAAAATTATAAAATAAATATATAAAATACTATATTTTTAATTTATTATTTAAATGGAAATTGTAAATTATTAGAATGCGGGTCTGATATCAATGCCTCAACTTCGCCCTATATTAATTACTAATCAATGGTTATATATTTTTTGTGGGCCTGTGTAATCATTAATTGCTAATCAATGATTAGTATGTAATGTATGTAATATGTACTGTGTGATTATCAGTCATCGGCGAATTTCCAGTGCTCGCATAGGCGCCGCGTCGATTCTATCGTTGACGCGAGGTTTTAAATATTTACATTTTTATTTTCTTCGAAAAACACCGATATATTTACATATTTATAGTTAATATGTATATTCAATATTGTTGTGTGTAACAAATTAGTCGTCAAATGTTTCGATTTAGTGACCTTTATAAAAATTTCCCTCATAATTCGGCAAAATTATTCCGTAAGCCTATGTTTCTGTGTTTATTTTCAACGTTGATGAGTCATTACTGAATTTATTCCGATTAATGGCGATTATAAAGTGCCGAACACTTTTTAATTCAAAACTGGCATTAGCTATGAGTAAAATGCAAGAAAGCTGTGCGTTTTACTGGCCACCGAGCTGTTGTACGTAGCAATCACATGGGTTTGTCGCGCACAACTCCAACAGAGGCGTGGCTTCAAACGAAGAGTATTTTCTTTTCAAACTGTTCGGCACTTTATAATCGCACTGTATATATTATATCGTTGTTTATAATTTGTTATACAAAATCGAATTATAACGTCCATAACACATTATAACATTATTATCGTAAAGCTTGTGTCATAAACCAGATTAATCAAACGTTATTTTAATGGTAATTTCTTATAGGGACGTAGGTATCTATAAATATTAAAATCTAAAAGGATGGGTAACCCTAATCCGCCGCATAGGGATGAACGAAAGATAGGGGAGCGAGAAGCCTGCAGCCTGCTCGGATGTTCTTTTATTAATTTTAACCAAATATCGCTTGTCCCAGCTGTTTTTTATCGGCTACAGCACAGCTCACTGGATGAATTTTTTCTCTCCACGATCCGCTTGAGTTTCTTATTTAAACCCACTTTTGATGTATGGAATATTTAATTTATTTGGCCATCGTTTTTTTTTCGCTTACTGCACAATATTTTGTTTTGACGTGATGGGAATTTTTATAGCGAATTGTAACTTTATTTTAAGTTAAATGGTCTATGAACCGGTGAACATTTTTAAAAATTTTAAAAAGTTGTTTTTTACCGGTTAATTTTGAATATGTCTTAAAGTAAATAGGGTTAAAAAAAACTTAATTAGAATGTATATACATTAGGGTTAAAAAAAACATAATTAGAATGTATATACATTCTAATTAAGTTTTTTTTAACCCTATTTACAACGTTGTGAAATGAGCCACCCTAAAAACCAATTTTTAACTTACCGTCGGTAAGTTACCGAGTCATACACATTACTCCAAAAGTCAGATAGTTTTACCTAGAAATAATTCAGGGAGTTTTGATTTTGGGTTTATTTTGTATAGGTATCAAATAAAAAAAAAACAAGTTTGCCACCTTGAACTAAATTTGGAACTGTCATTTTTTTGACGTATTTTTCACAAAAAACAGATTTTTCAAAATAAAGAGTATCAAATTTCCAACTTTTTTTCTCCTATTTATTTTTTTACGACTTACAACTAATTCACTGCACCGTTTTAAACGTTTGTTTTTTTTCTCTTTTCGAAAAACCAAAAATTTTCTTTATGAGCTTTCTTTTAAATTTTTGTAAAATATCAAATTTTAAAATAATTCACCTATTTGTATCCCATTATCTCGAGATTCAGTAATCCAATTTTCGATTGAAATTCACCATTGTATTAACCATGAAAAAACCTTTAAGGGTAGATCCACAGGCTCGCATAATAAGCATAATTATTATTAATACATAAGAATGCGATGCCGTGATTGGCTTGATGTGCCGTCATGTATCTTGTAAGCCAATCACGGTATCGCATTCTTATGTATTATGCTTGTTATGCGAGGCTCTGCATGGCATGTAACATGTCCTATTTTCTTGGATCCTTAACAATGCCAGCATGGATTTTCTAAATTTTTAGAGGGGGGGAGGATCTTGGTTGCTAGTGTTACGCATTCGCACGGGGTAAGTTTCAGCGTTACGAAGCGTTACATAAGGGAGGGGGGTCGAAATTGCAACTGGGCCACTATGGAAGAAAAAAGGCAAACTGCTAGCATGCTATCGTGTAAACCCAACATCCAGAATTATTGGGGTGCATTGGTCTTAGGGTCTGGATATATTAATGATTTTTTATTATTTTTTCAGGTGACCTTTTGACATGGATTGCGGAGTCCAAAGCGCCATGTTGAGCGTACCGCCATCTGTAAGCGACGGGGGACAGCAGCCCATTCCAGCCGTGTTCGCCCCGTCCACCGACACCGACCAGGCTCAGTTCGAGGCCGACAAACGGGCCGTATATAAGTAAGTTCTGAAAAAAATATACCGGGTGTCCCAACTCTATTTAACCAACGATTTTCTCGAAAACTTACAGTGATAATCAAATTCGGCGAAAAAAATCTTAAATAAGACAACTTATAAGTTTATAACTATCTTTTAGCGTATATTTGAACCTTTCAGCTCTTAAAATGTGGGCAGGGGGGCATAGGGGGGCATGTTTTTAAATGGAAAAGGGGGGTTGTGTGATACATCATTTTAAAGCTTATTAAATTCTCCATTTATATTTTTTAAGTTTTTAAACATTTTTTTTTAATAGGGTTAAAAATGGGTATTTTTGTCAAAATTAAACAATTTTTTAAAATTTATTTATTTCATGATGAAAAAACATAAATTATACTTTTAAACTAACTTTAAATGACATAAATAAAAATTCACAAAAAAAACTTAAAAAATCGCATTTTTTAGCACAAAAAAATAATTAATCAAAACCTTGTTAAAAAAATTAAAAAATATACTATTCTAATAATACATTTCACCAAATGGTGACAATAAAGGGGGTTGAAGCGTTCCACAAATAGCAAAAATTTGGTGTATAATTGTTGAAAGCCCCTAATATAAATTTAATTTTTAGACATCCACTATTTCCCCTTTTGGCACTTTTATTCGAAAGATGTGAATTGGCTACGCAGTCTTCGGAGCCCCAGAGCAGTGACGCTTTCAATTTGGACATTCAGGCTTTTGTGCAACACCAAGAGAGAGACAGGAAGCCATTTTTGGCTAATGAACCAGAGATTGATGGACTGGTAAGAAAACCAACCCTTTAAGAGAACCAAATGGCTTAAAATTGAAAAATTTTGTTCTAATATATTAATATGTACAAGGTGTGCCAAAAAAAACAACAGTTTTCAAGAAGTCTAGCAAAGTTTTACATATGGTAAACACAAACAACAAAGCGTGTCACGTGATCATATGTCCTTCGCACTTTGTCAACGCCGAGAAACGTAAAAAAGCAAAAAAAAAATATTTTTTTTTAACTAACTCGAGACTTTTTTGAGGAGAGTAAAAGTGTCCAGGTTTTTGGCCCACATTGTAGTTAGTTACACTCTTTACGAACTATTTATTTTGCCAACTATTTATTTTTTCTAGATGATTAAAGCTATACAAGTATTAAGGATACACTTGCTAGAACTGGAAAAGGTACAAGAACTATGTAAAGATTTTTGTAATAGATACATAACCTGTCTAAAAGGGAAGATGCAGTCTGAAAATCTACTTAGGTCCGACTATCCTCAAGGTAATTTTTTAACTAGAATATACATTAGGGTCAAAATTTTGATCCTACATTGATTGATGAAGAGAAACAAGATGAGGATTCGTACCTCAAACACTGCGGGCCTATTGTGTTGTTCTTGGGTCTCTTGCTAGTCAAACAGCTTCGTTTCCTTTATCAGGCTTACTAGGCTGTTTACTAGATTTGATTTGATAAAAAACTTAAAAAGTCTGTTGCTTTCTTTTTTTTGCCAAATAATTTTTAGTGGTTATCCACCATGGCGTAACGCACGTGGACTACCCCCTTAGTCCTTAGACTAAGACGTAAGCACCCATATTTAAAAAAAATATATGTAGAATTAGTGATTATGAATCACCCTTTGTTTCTAAATAACCCTGTATATACTATTTTTTAGATATGTTGGGTACTGGCTTACTAAACAACATAGAAAGCAACAACAACAGCATGATGTCCCACGCCAACTCAGAAAGCGGATCCGAGTCAAACAGTCCCGTACAGTATACCATTTCCCCCTCCCAGCCCGTTTTACCCAACCCTACCCTACTAGAAACTCAACCTTACCCCATCCCACAATATGGAGGCCCCACTCCACCGCTGCAAGCCTCACAGCCCCCCACAGAAGGAATGGTGGTCCATGGTAGTACTCCTTTGTCGCAAATCGGCGCAAATATATGCTCAGTGCCCCCCAGCGAGGGGTCAGGGCCCCTGTCACCCGCCCCCACGACGCCGGGGGGATTGTCGGACGACTGTGACAGCGATTTTACCACCAGGGGCGGCAGGAAACAGAAAAGAGGGGTTCTCCCCAAGCATGCGACGAGTGTGATGAGGTCCTGGCTTTTTCAACACCTAGTTGTAAGTAACCACTCATTTAAAAACGCTTTAAAATATTCGACAATTTTTTAAAATAAAAAAAAAAATGCATTTAACTTTTACTTAAGTTCTTTTCAATGATATATAGCTCACATCTATACATTTGTTAAATATCCCTGTGTACTATTCCCCAATTTATTGAAAACGTATTTGGTATTTTCATTTTTTTTATATTTGGTTTAGAAGCTGAAAGGGTGCACTATTTTGTGGCTATTACGGGCTTATTAAAAAAAAAAACACAAAAAAAACGATTTAGGAAAATATTTAACATATACAGAGAGGCTGGTAGACAGACAGACATAAGGACGGACTAGCAAGAATAATATATTGTGCTTACGTTAGTACTATTATATAATAATATTTATTATTAAATATTAAAAAAGTTTTATAAATCCCTAAAAAAATAAGAACAAGGGGCTTATTTTACTTTGGGTGGGGCGATCTGTAACCAGTTAAACATCATATTGTTATAAATCTGCTATTTTTGGTCCGATTTTAACGAAATTTTGACCAAAATGTTTTCTAACAAAAATATCAAAGAAAATCACTAAAAAATTTCCAAATTTTCGCAGCATCCCTATCCGACTGAAGACGAAAAACGACATATAGCGGCGCAAACAAATTTAACGCTTTTGCAAGTCAATAATTGGTTTATAAACGCCCGGCGTCGAATTTTACAGCCCATGTTGGATGCCAGCGCGCCATCAGAGTCATCTGGCGGCGTCGGTGGACAGAACAGCTCGCCGAGTCACAAGAAAAAGAAAAGTCAGAACAACAATCGACGTTTTTGGCCGCAAGATTTTGGAAACGCGCAACCTCAATTGGATAGTGGTAAGTACAGTACAGACAGAATGAAGTAATCAATCATACATTAATTTATTAATTTAAAGTATAATTTTTTTTAAGTGGCGATTAATACATTAAAAAAAATAAAAATATGAAAAATAGTTTCTATAAACATATGTTCAAAAATGGAGGAGCTATGCCCCACTATACAAGCCCTGTTTTTGTGTCCAAAAAGAAAAAAAAGTTTCGTCCCAATGGCCTTGGTTTAAGCCCCCCCCCCCTGGCGTTTTCGCTGAGCCCCCTTGGTATTTTTTTGGGGCGCCAATTTTCTTTTCAAGAGCGCCAAGTTTGGTAGAATCCGTCAGGGACAAAGCTGTTTTTAGTAGAGGTCATTTTGGGGCGCAAATTCTTTTTTGTGCAGGGGCGCCAAGTTTGGTAGACACCGTCAGGGACAAGTATTTTTTCGTAAAGGTAATCTTTGGGGAGCCAGTTTTGGCAGAAACTGTCAGGGACAAAGCTGCTTTTTTTAGTAAAGGTAATTTTGGCGCGCCAATTCTTTTTGTCCAGGGGTGCCTTATTCTTTTTTGCGCCAAGTTTGGCAGAAACCGCTAGGGACAAAGCTTTTCTTCATAAAGGTATTTTTTCTTTTTTTTATCCTGGCGGCTGAGCCCCCGAGATTTTTTTTCTGGTTATGGCCCTGTAAACAACCCTGTATAACACTTAATTTTTCTGTATTAAATATTTAATACAATAATACAAAAAACGATTTGCTTTATTCAATGACCCTCAATAATGGCTACCACTGTCTGAAAAGCTCTTGTATTATAAGCTATTTTTTATTCTATTGTAGTTATATTTTTTAAAAATATGAATTTTAGCTCGAAATTAAATATTTTTTAGGTATTTTGTCCAGCTCGGACGACGAAGGCGATTCTTACAGCAGCGAAGGCGAGGAAGGCAGTCTCGTAATCGACTCCAGCGCCCCCACTGTTGGGGAACCCCAACTAAACGGACACCAGGTAGAAAATTTAACCTATCCTAAAACCGATCCTGACAGCTCTTTAAATTAAGGTTTAACAAATGAATCGTTAAAATTAACCAGATTTCAATTGTAGGGATATTTATTGTGATCATATGTCAACTAGATTCCAGAAATTTCTAGGGACACTAGATAAGTCTGTACTAAAATTTACAGATTTAGTGTACCTACTTCGAAATTTAGGATTTCTGAACATTTAAAAATGTACCATTTAAAATCAAATGATAGTTCAAACCGTTCACAATGACAAATCGAAACTGAAATACAGAAAATTGTGGGGACAGATTTAAAATTAGCGGAAAACCCCTTAAAAAAATCGTTTCTAATGATAGGGGGCTCATCACAAGTATATAAATTAATCTTTTCATCTGGATGAACATAGTAAATGTCCCTAAAATGGACCATGTAACTATTTTTTATTATTTAACCATTTTTATTGAGCGGGTAAGTCGATTCCTATATCTAAATGTTGTGTGTTAAATTAAATTCCCTGGTAGAATAAACGTCTGTTGAATAGATTTTGGGGGCTATTCTTTATCTTGGTAGGACCTTTAACCCTTGGCCGTTACCTTAACAAATTTTACCTCGTGCGGATCGTTTACTCGCACTTTACCTCGTGGATTTTTTCTCTTGTTACCTTTACCATACAATACAAGTGGGGTTGTAAGGCAACGTAGTGCCTTTGATATCAGTGCGATCAATGATATCTATTGTTACCTTTACCTCATTACCTTTATCTTATCATTGAGGTTTTAACTTCCCTGATTTTTTCAGTACACCCTGTGTACTTTATAAATAGTTTAAGGAAAAGAAAACCAGCAGTTTATAATAAATTTGTTTATTATTTGATATACGAGGTAAAGGACGGACCAGGCAATGGCTAAGACGTAAAACTATAGGAGGTAACGGGATACGAAGTAAAAATCTAGAGGTAAAATACCCAATTTAATTATTATTTTTTTGCATGATCTAAATTTTAATCACTCAAAATGTTAAGCGATACCCTATTAAAAACTTTTGAAGCAGACAGATTCCAATAGAAATACCAAAACACACGAAATATCATGAATTTTTATATGAAAACTCCAAAAACGGCATGAAATCTCATGATAAACTTATGAACTCTTATAAAGTCCCTTGAAATCTTATAAAATCCCATCTAACTTGATGGGTAAGTCCACATAAACCTTCATTAGGAATTTAAAAATTACAAAAACAATGTATTCTCATGAAAAAACATATGGTTTTCAAAAAACCGCAAATTTTGAAATTTCACATGTGCCAAGGGACTGACGCCCGATGTTGAGTACGCTACTTTAACTTGAAAAAAGTGATAAAAATTCTTTTAAATTCTCGGTATATGTAAGATTTCATGCGGTTTTTTGAATTTCCGTATGAAAATTCATGATACTTGGACTTTTTGGACTTTGGAACCGGTTTTCGGTGGAATTTTATTATAGGGTATTCTGGAGTTGATTGCGAATCCCTATAGCGAACTTCTTGTGTTCCATAGGGAGTAAATAAGCTATTTTGGTCCCGCAAAAGAGGTACTACCTAAATGTTTAGTTTCTATCAGGGTATTTACAGTGTGTTCAAATAACCACGTTTTTGTATCGCCCTGTATAATGATTAATTTAAATTTTGTCAGCTGTTTTGTACATTCCAAGTAAAATAATTCAAAAAAATAAGCTGAAAATTTCGCAATTTGGCAAGAAAGACGAAAAACACCGAACTACAAAATAAAAATATTTGTAGTGTGTTATTAGCAGAGCTCGGGAGTTGTGGGGCCCAGGCCCGTACTGAAAAAATAATTTTTAATTTTTTACTTATATATTTTAGAATTGCAAGACTTTCATATTTTAGAATTCAAAGTTAAAAAGTATTGAAGTATACATTTTTGTTGTTAAACAAAATGCGTTTGATTTATGTTTTTTTTTCGAGTACGGCCTGGATCCCACGACTCCCGGGCTCTGGTTATTAGTTAAAAGGGGTCATCAATAAATTACATAGCGTACTTAGATAGGGAGTGCTTATATTTTATATATATATATATATTATAAGATGTAGCATTTCTCCCATATAATTTATGGGAAAATTTTATCGTCAAATGTGGAAAAAAATTGTTGCGATATTTATAGATAGCCCCTATAAAAATAACTACTTTAAAGCCAAAAATACCTATGTAACTAACTTGTATACGTAAAAATACCTCAAAAAATATATACCCTACCCATATTTTAAATAAGTATTGCAAAATATTTTGACACAAATCTGTTATTAAATGTATTTATACAGGGTGTATCTATCTACCAGAATCTAAAATTATAATTGTATTGTGTTTTGTTTAAACTCGTGCGAAGAAAGGACATATAGCTAGTACAAAAATGTTTCTCTACAATATCTTTATGAAACTCCGATTTTTATATTTACATTTTAGTTTTAATATCAGCTTATTTTAGGCACCAGTGCCGTTTTACCTATTTTTTTTATGAAACAAATTTGTATCCAAGAATTTTTTCTAGGACGTGTTTTGACGGTTTTGGAAAATTAATTTCAAAAATCTTCATACAAGTTTAAATAAAAAATAATATAACACCCTGTTTAAATTTAACCGTTCAAGTACGATTTTTGTCTTAATATTTCTAAACTTTAATGTATACGCGTTTTTTGACGTTTATTTTTTTTTTGAAAAAGCAAAATAAATATTTTTTAAAAAACCTGAACTCTTAGTTCTTTAAATATTAGTAAAGTTGTAAACTTAAATTAAGATTTAAAATATAAAATAATCTTGGTGTTAGTTTTTTTTTTAATTGGTTTTTTTCATAGTTTAAAAATCCTAAAATTTTCTTAAATACTAGTTGCAAAATGGAAGTCTTCCATGCCGAGTACGTAATTGTACTTATAAATTTTTTTTTCTAGCATTGGAAAGATAAAAATTGACATTTCAGAAATAAGGTCTACCACTGACATTCTTTTAGGTACTAGTGCGTTAAAAAATATTATTAAAAAACTTAAATAGGAATCAAAAACTCATACTGTTTCTAGAAAAATATTTTCCAACAGTTCAGTATGAAAATTATATTTATTTTGCTTAAAACTAAACGTCATGTGGCTCATTCAGTATTATATAATGTAAAAAAATTACTGT
This sequence comes from Brachypterus glaber, assembly GCA_958510825.1. Taxonomy (NCBI): domain Eukaryota; kingdom Metazoa; phylum Arthropoda; class Insecta; order Coleoptera; family Kateretidae; genus Brachypterus; species Brachypterus glaber. The sequence goes on from OY294053.1 coordinate 28,667,715, forward strand.
ATTTACCTTTTTAATATTAAAATAATTAATAATAATTTCGAATACAAAAAAAAATAAATGCTTCCAAAACGAAGAATAATTTAGTTAAAAAAAGATTTTTTTAGTGTTACATATCGTCGTCGTAGTATTATCCTGTTCTATATCCATTTTTATTTTATGCCAAAATCGTCCGTATACATAATGCGTTTACAGACTATTTTGGCATAAAATAAAAATGGATATGGAACAAAATTATACTACGACGACGATATTTTAGTTATTTTTTTGTTACGTTTTTTCAGTACTAGTGTAAGTGTTTTTAATGATGATTTCTGACGTTCCTTTTAAAACGGGACCTTAATTAAAGATAACTTTAAAGACTGGCCAATTACCTACCCAGATGGAGCCCTAAACCCAAAAAAAGATAAAAAATAATAAAGTAAACTACCTATAATTGGTAACCTATTTTTTTGCAAAATGACTTTTATGGTCTCGTTTTGTTTGGAACGTCAAGTTTTTTTTACATTCGGAAAATTGTGCAATACAGTCGTATTAAAGGTGCAAGTCCTTTGCGAAAAAACTTTACACTAATATATTTCCAAAACGCTTTGAGACTTTTAAGTCTCTATGTCAAAGCGTTCTTGAAATATCGCTAGGTGTAAAGTTTATGCTCACTTGCACCTTTGGACAGACTACATCAATTCTACTAGTACTATAGTTTTTGAGTTTCCAATCCCGAAAAGCACCTTGTATTTGATTTTTAAACTAAAACGGTATGTTTTTTTACCCAAAATCTTTTTTAGGAATTGGCTGTAGCGTTACGTAATTATATGGGGATAAGTCCCAACGTTACGAAGTGTTACATGGGGGGAAAATGTCAAAGTTGCAGAGTTTTGCGTTAAGTATAAAATTTCCTGACATTAAAAATATTAGCAGTTAAATCAAAATGCCATTTTCCCCTGACTTCGATAAAAATGGCTGAATCCCCGACTTTTTTATACAGATTTCTCAAATTCCTGACCTTTTCCTGACCTCCCTGACTTTGTTTTTCCAGAACAACATTTTTTTTTGTTAGAATCCCAAAAACATCATTTCTCTCAAAGTATATTGGATGAAAACGTCGGTTTTAAACCGGATACAATAAATAACCGTTTTATGTATTTTTTATACAGTGCATGTCAAATTTTATCGAAATCTTTGGAACGCTGTATTTATTTTCTGTGATATTTTCCGAAATATGTATACGAAACCTATTTTAATTTTAAATAATATTTTCCGAGTGTAAGGTTTTCTTTTTAAGTTTTAAAAAAATACCGATGATTCAAAATAATGTATACTATTTGAAACTTATATACGTAAAAATATACAATATTGTATACCTTAAATTTAAGGAAAATTCGGAAGTAATCCGAATGAAAAAAATTGTTCCATCCAAACTCTATTTAATCTTAAAATTAGAAACAATTTTGAAAAATTTGTAAAAAATGTTATTACAAAATTAACACCAGGGTGGTTCAGAATTAGTTTCAAAATTTTAAAGGTGATTCTATATAAAAATATTAAAAATCTCGTAGATGCATAGATCTAAAAGTGACTCCTAGTAATATTTATATTACTCCATCTGACTATACAGGGTGTTTTCTAAGTATGGTACGTTACTTCAGGGTGTAATTCCTTACCAAGAAATAAGAAAAAAAATCCTATACACATATGTCCTAAAACGACTCGTAAGGGGGCTACGTCTCTTCCAAAAATTTGACTTTTTATTTAATAACCATTTGTGTTATAGCAACAAGGTATTGCATGTGATCTATCTCTAACAGGGCCTATCACCAAATGGTATTTGCATGTATTTACTTACTACCCGGGGCATCCGAAATTGGGGATCTTCTCACTTATTTACCCCAAACATTTTTCTGCATAACTTTTTTCTGGATTTGCAATACCTTGTTGCTATAATACAAAGGGCTCCTGAGTTATTAAATAAAAATTGAAATTTTGAAGCCCCTTTTGACGCGGCGTAACTCCCTTAGGAGTCGTTTTAGGACATATGTTTATTGGAACTTTTTTCTTATTTTTGGGTAAGGAATTACACCCTGAAGTTACTTACCGTACCTAGGAAACACCCTGTATAGTCTCTATAGATGGGCCAGGGGACCCGGAACATTGGATTCATTATGGTTGACAAAATTCAACAATTTTGTGGCAATTTCATAAAAATATATTTCTGAGGTAGCGGATTTAAAACGTATATCCCATGGATATACCTCGTATATCCCAAATGTGCTTCGTGTGTCCCAGGGATGTCCCGAGGGGTATTTCCCAGGGACATACTGCCCGTATACCCCAAGGACATGCCGAAAGGTACATCACCGCGACATCCCCTCGGTACGACCCTGGGTGTACGAAGGACAAACCGTATATCCTTGGGATATACGGGAAGTTAATCCTCAGGACATACCTTTCCGGATATCCTTGGAATACACGATTAATGTCCCAGGACATGCGACACAGAGGATATCCGGGGGATTTTGTATGCTGTCTGGGTTCTAGAATCAGCCCCTTTTGATCTCCCTTAACACCTAGATTTATCGGATGTTTTTATACTTTTTTTTTATTAGAGTCGCCTTAATAAATTTTAAAAACAATTTTAAATATGGAAAATATAACCTTAAAATTAATTTTGTGACAATGTTACTATCCCATGTATACGTAAAAATAATTAAGTAATAAATACGATGTTTGTAAATATTTTTTAGTATTTAGGGCATTTAAGTTTAGAACGTTTTTTATATTCAGTATTATCACTATTTTTTAGTTTTGACCACTATTTTTAACATTAAATGACCATATGGGTGTTAAATTGTAATATTTTAAAAGAAGTTTAACATAAAACCTACCAAGGAACGCTGAAATAACCACCCTTTTTCGTATTAGTCAATATTTTTCACAATGTATAATTTTACATTGATTCAATCAACCAAAAATGTGAGCAAAATTAAAAAAATAAAAATGATAATTTTGAATAAAAAAAAATCGACGATTTTCTCGATGTTTAAATAATTTAAGTTGCTATTTTGAACTGTGATACATTTTAAAACGATTTGCTCTAAGTATATGTCATTTAAAGAAAGAAGCAGTAAATATGCATTTTTAGTACAGAAAATTACGGAAAATAAAAAACACCGGGTGGCCCGTGTAAAACAAAACGCCCTAAATGTGTTGTTTTAAATGTGACATCAGGTATAGTTTTAATTCATAATCACAGTGTGATTTTTTTGTGAAATAGATAAAAAAATGGCCCGGGAAACTAGTATTAATCGATTCCCTACATCATAAGTTTTCATTTAAGACCAAAATTAAAATAGGTCACAAAATCAATTTTGTTTATTTTGAACTTTTTCAGTGTAGTAATTTTTTTAAATTTATTTATTTGATTGGAATATTACCCTATTTTATTCCAACAATATAATTTTTTACTGACTTAAACCAGTGGCGTACAGGGGCATTTTTAAAATTATAAACTGTTTAAAACAGCATATTATTAAAAAAAAAACTAAAAAAAAATAATAAAATTTGTTACTTAATATTTTAATTATTATTGTATGTAAAATACAAAAAAAAATAATTACAGTATTTTATATAGAGGGCTTCATGACATAGGAGCGTATAAGCCATTTTTTGTTTTGAAAATTTAAAAAAATGGCGTGTACGCCCCTATTTTATGAAGCCCTCGATATACAATAATAATTAAAATATTATTTTATTTTTAAATAATAAATTTTATTATTTGTTTCAGATTTTTTTTTTGAATATGGATTTTATAAATAATTTAAAAAATACCCTGTACGCCACTGGTTTAAGTCACGGGAGGGTGTTATAACATAAAAACTCTTTAGTAATATACAAAAAAAATTATATTATTGAAATAAAATAAGGTAATATTCCAAAATAAATTAATAAAAAAATAACTACACTGAAAAAATTCAAAATAAAAAAAAAATTGCTTTTATGCCAAGTGACCTGTTTTAATTTTGGTCTTAAATGAAAGCTTATGATGTAAGGTATGGATTAATACTAGTTTCACTGAAGGACCATTTTTTTCGCTATTTCACTAAAAAATCACACCGTGTAATAGAAATAGAAAAAATCTTAAATAGAACATTTTGTCTTATTTTTTATAAGACATTTTGTATATAAAGTACCTAACTGCTTTTAAATTTTCGAAAAAATAAGTTTAAGTAAAAAAAAACGTGCTTCTTTGTGACTATATGTATACGCAAAAAATACTCATAGAGATAAGTTAATTTAGGTCAAAATTACATATTTTAGTTTAATTAAAAATATAAAGATTTTTATAAAAAATATCGAAATTTCGTGAAATAAGAACAATTTGGAAATTTTGCTAACAATTTTAAGGATGAAAAATTCAAAAAAGTTTTAATATTTTTTATGAAATCTTATATATTTTTCAAAAAACTATCGAGTATTTTTTAATGGCAATATTTGTTAGAAACCGCTACGTGTATTTAAACAGTAACTGTATTATAAATAAAATTGAAACATGAACTGATGAAAAATGTATTTATTGAGTAACGTAAAAATTTACTAAAGCTTTTTCTTATAATTTTTAAGTTAAAGCTAGTTTTAGTACAATTCCCAATATGAATAAAAAATCAGCAGAAGCTGTTACTTAAGAATTTGCTAAAATTGCTAAATTTTTATTCACATTGCTTATTATACAGGGTTATTCAGTTCGAGAAATTTAAGAGATGATTCTACGTTAAATACTACAAAAAAACCTTCCCATACACAAATATTCACAAATCGCTTTTAAGGGAGCTACAGTCCCTTAAAGAGGTTGTAGTACTCTTAAAACTGATTTTCGAACATGATGTATGAGAGCTTTTTCCACAGTTTTTAATGTAGAATCACCCTGCATTATTGAATTTTTTATTGATGCATCCTATTTTTTATGCTCAGAACGTGAAATTGCCTCTTTAATTGCAATTTTCTCAAAAACGGTTGGCTCCACGGTGTTACATAAAGAGTACCTTTTTTTATGTATTTTTAATTAAATAATTATATTTTATTGAGAGAATTTTAAAAAATCTACGGATAAAAAAGTTTGGGACAAAAAAGTGATGTCGCCCCGCCATTTTGCACGTCCCTGGTTAAAACTACCAAATAAAAATTACATAAAATGATAGCCTTTATTAATGCTAAGGCATGTGCAAAAAAATGTAACTGTGGTTTATAGGGTTCCAGGAATATTAAATAAAAACTACTGTTTAGATGTACCCTTAGGACTCATTTCTGGACCAACCTTTATAGGAACTATTTTTCATATTTTTTAATGTAGAATTTCTCGAACTTATTTCTGAATAACCCTGTATGTAATGTACCAAAACGTAGCTTTTGCTTTAAATTATCAAGTAAAGGCTTTTGCTTAATTTTTATTCACATTGCTCATTGCCCTAAAAAATTTACCATAAAAACTATTTTTTCAATGCACCCTGAACACAACACAACAAACTTGTGTTAAGGATCAGCGCGTGCGCGTTTTACCCAAATAGCACCGATGATCTAAGAATATTCTCTAATTATTCTATTGGGAATATTCTTGGAATAAACTTTTAGATATGTTATGATTATGCTTAAAACTTGCGCTTAAAATGCTTAATCTATGCATTGCATGACATATTCTTATAATTTTCTCATATCATTCTTCTAATGCATATTCTAAGAAATTTCTGTTAAGAATGTTCTTAGAAATTATGCTATGCATATTCTAAGAATATTCTGATAGGTTTATTTGAATTTGCCGCTGTTCTGTAATACATTTGGACTTTTTCGACATGTTGGAGTTGTAATTCTACAGTAGCTGATAAAAAATTATACATTTAATTGTTTTTGGTGAGTCCAATCGTGTATTATTTGATTATAATTATAGACCTAAGTCTAGTGATTGGTGATTTTATTAAATCTAGTGTTTTTAAGCTATGTAAGATTTTGTACAAACAAATTAATGCATGAAAATTTTAATATTCCTGAATTTTATATGTTGTCTATTATATAATAGTTTGACATTGTTTTGTACCACATTATTACACATGTAACTATTCTGATTATTGACTACTTTAGATTTGACGGATCATAAATTAGGTTAGATAGTTTTGCAAGTTATAAGAAGATGCTGGACATGTTCTGCAAGATTTTTTTTTAGAATGATCGTATCTTTCGCATGATTAAAACGGTATCCATTGAATGTCTTAAAACCTTCTAAGAACGTTCTACGTAAAACATCGCATATTCTTAGAATCATACAACATTCCCAATATTTATTTTAAAAATATTCTTAGAACTGTTTTGTGCTTTGCAGGTACATATATGTATAAGTAAAAAACATTCTCAAATATTAACATTTATATTTTACTGAAAACATAATTAAAAATATACAATAGGTCAGAGACAATAAAGTTCTACTTTCTTATGTAAAAAAGTCTTTACAAATAAAAAAACACCATGTAAAAAAATACAAAAGTTTTATGGAAAGCGATAAAAAATAAAAAGGTAATAACTGTTGTGCATTACACATACAGGGTGGTCCAGCGAAAAGTTGACATGGGAGTTTTTGGGTTTATTACATCTATGCTATTATCACCAAAAACCCCCATGTCAGCTTTTCGTTGGGCTTACGTTGGCACCCTGTATTTGTTCAAATCAGAAAAAATTTCTACTTAAAAATAATTAACTTTTATACCTAACTCTCCCGATCAATACGTATAAAGTTTAAAAAAAAAATAAACAAAGTACATATTTTTAAAGTTGAAAAAACAACTAGCAGCAAAATAATAATAATTTTAAAATTTTAGATCAAAAATCAGTCAAAACAAACATTTGACAATAAAACTTATACTATGTACTTAATCTTACAGTTTAAACTTAACAAAACCTAAGCTTATTTTACTCTATCTTCTATTATTTCTTGTTTTATATTCACTACTTCTTGTATAATTTGAAGGTCCGGTTTCATATTTAGCACTTCTTGTTTAATATTCGGTTTCGAAATTGAAACGTCTAAATTTGACATATCCATACTTGACATTTCCATACTTGACATGTCAGAATTTGACATTGACAAATCTGAATTTGACATATCGGTCTTCACCATATTCGTTGGGATAATATCCACCTGTAAAATCAACAAAAAATATGCATAACTTGTCTATTTCTAAAAAAACATAACTTGAATTATAGGATTTGATTAGATTAGAAAAACCCTTTGAAATGATACGCAACATTACCTATTTTTAAAGATCACCCTGTATAATGTTATACAGAGTGATTTTTGGAAACAGGTCATGTGGGGGCTCATTTCAAATAAATTTTAAAGATAAACAAGATGAAACTTACCTGATTTGAATGAAAAGAAGCAGGATAGGTACTCTTTACTGGTTGGCGATTTACGGGCTCTACTGTCATAGATCGTTTATTATTTACCGCCATTATCGCCATCTCTAACCTTTGGGTGCTTTGAAGTTTATCAAGATCAAAGTCTGGGTTATCAAAATAATCAGCAGTATCTGCAATTTAAGAAAATCAAATTATAATCAAGATAACTTTTATTATAAAGTTGTTTTCTTTATTCATCTGAGGCATGTAGGATCTAAAGGTGATAAGTCCAAGTTTTTTCAAAAAATGAGATTTTAAAACTATTAGATCTACAATTCAAAAGTTATCAAATAAGGTATATAGCATGAGTCAAAGTCTTTTTAAAGTGTTTTTTTTTGTACAATGGAGTGGAAGGGGTTATTATTTAAGTCAGAAAAAAATCCTAAAACGAGTAAAAAAGGAAAATAACCCCATAAAAAGTATGTACACTTTCCTACAACCCCCCACATTAGGGTGTAGCGTACTTATATATATATATATAGAATACATAAAAATTTCGAAAAAGTAAAATGCTTGGAGGACTATTTTTTATTTTTTACAATTGTGTGAAGTTACAGATCAATCAAAAAAGAAATTCGATAGAAATCTACCGCAATATTGTTAAAAAAAAAAATAAAGATTAATATCTTTTTTCGTTAAAAAATACATCTAATTATTGCTAACCTTACAGGACTGAAGACTGTCAGACTTAGAGCTTTGTGGCCATGGACACTTATGTCTCCATAAAAAATTTTGTCAAAAGATTTTTACATTAAATAGTTTTTAACCCTTTGTAGTAATTATTTTTTTTTTCAAATTGCTTAAGTATTTTTTATGGTTTTGTATTGGAAGTAGATTCCAGAAGTGAAAAATACAAAAATTCAAATACAAAATACAAAAAATCTGGATGATAGAGGGCGCTCAGGAGTATCTTCAAGTTGTTGTGATATCATGATGATACTGCAGTAGTATTGCATTAGGAGAAAACATTTTTAGAACTGTGGTCTCATTTTGAAACCACTTCCCTTGAAAGGGTTAACTTTTAATTAAATATATAAGTGTATACTATTTTTAATTTAGTATTCTTACGTTGAGATAGAGGTCGCTTCTTACGTGTATATTTCAGCCGGGTCAGGTCAGACAAAATCCTTCGCCTTGCGTTGATGAACCAGTTCTCCACCTGGACCAAGGTTAAATTCGTTTCCTCCATGAGCTGCTGTTTTTCTAGGTCAGTTGGGTAGGGATGCTATAAGATAAAATATAAAAAAATAAATATTTTTAATGTCAATTTTTTATGTTTGTAGAAAAAATATCTCACTTGCGAGATTATACTTACTTCTGTATGTTTAAAAAGCCACTTCTTTAGATGATTTTTGGCCTTAGCTGGTAAATGAGGTCGTTTTGTCAGAATTGTATTTACTTGTTCTACTGGCTTTTGATCTAAAATTAAATATAATTTATTATTGTCAATAGAGGTCTGTACAACTAGAATTATGAAACAGAAGACGTCTACCCTATCTCTATCTCATATGTGCACGGCACACCACTACCAACTTAAATAAATTAAAAAAATATTGCATTTTTTTCAATTTTTATCAACAATTACCGTTGATTTTTGTAAATAAACCTAAAGAAATGAATATTTTTTGCTAAGAAATAAAACTGACGATTTAATAGTAAAATAAAGAATGAAATATAAATCCTATTAATTGTTCTTAGGTTGGTTGCTTAATCTGTTTATTTATTTACAAAACATAATCTCAAATATGAAAAGGTAAATATGATTTTATTTAACGTTTATCATATTTATTATTAACTATATATTATTATTATATATTTTAATATCGTTACCAGTTTCTACATTTCAAGAAATTAATTTTATGACGAGCGTTATTTCTGTTATAGCTACCAAATGCCAAGATGTTTTTACAAGGGTTGCAAAAGTCCAAACGAATTTCGCCTAGGCTTTAAATCTAAGGTATAAAGAAAGAACTTTGGTAAACAATATTTAAATATCAAAATTCGTAAAAAGTACTATAATAGTCAATAAAAACACAATATTTAGTAAAACACACAAAAAACTGAAATCAAAACAATATCAAACGCAGCTCACACAATGACAGTGGCTAACGAAAATGGCGTTACTGACAGTGCAGCCAACATAAAAGCTAGTAGATTTTTTTTTCTTTATGTTGGTGATATTACTTCTATCCTTTTTGGGTAGAACTTTTGTCCCTGTCTAATCTAAATGGAGAAATCTCCATTAGTACAAGTTTTTAAAGTAGCCTAAATATGAAATCTCTACAGCCTTTAGTAATGCGAGAAACGGGGTATGAAGTGTATGAAAAATCCCAATAGGGGGCGTGTTAGGGGGGGTAGCCAAAATATAAAATATCTACAGCCTTTAATAACGCGAGAAAAGGGGTATGAAGTGTATGAATTTTGGTCAATTTGCGACCCCTTGTTAAAAGATGCGCATGTTCGTTTCATAAAAAATTAGGAATGGGTGTAAAAATGAAATACATAAAAGAAATAAATATAAGTATACTTACTTTTGGAGCACATAGTGTTGTGCCTCCTCAAAAGCTGCAAACTTCTGTACGTAACCCCGCAAAAATTACACTGGTAATCTTCTAAAACAAATAAAAATTAATTAAATTGCTCGATTTTTAGGAATATTTAGCATAATCAAATTGCAACCCTGTCTAAATTATTTTACCATCTAGGCTTGGCTCAAAGTGTAAACTTTTCACAATGGGCACCAAAAATAAATGACAGTATTAAATTAGACAATAATACAGCCATTCTTTTGTAACTGGTACCAAGTCGCGTCGTCCGTAAATTCTAGACTAGTAAAAAAAAGCTTAACTTTTCCTTTTAGTAAAACAATATACTATTTTTTCATTTTGGAGACTAAAATCCCTAGATTTTAATTTTTGGTCCCGAGCATGTCAAGTAGACTACTCAAATGCCCCTTGATCTGATTTCACTTACCTCCAACGGATTTTTTGTTTCTAGTATGAAAACTTTTGTGGGCCAAAAGTTCGTTAATATCGTCGAACTCCATCAAACATGTCATGGCTGGGCAGGTGAACCTTCTGGGCGGCTTCGAATTCAGCATCTTTAGGAGACTGGATTCGTTATTTTTTACCGGTGCCTCTTCAGTTAAAACTTCGATTTTTTGAAGCTTTTTTAATTTTGACAGATCGGCCAGGTCTATTTCTTCCTCACCATCCTGAATAGAAAAAATGTCACCAGAGTGATTCAGCAATGGGGTACAAAATTTTAAGGGGAAATTATACAAATAAAATAACCTGAATTTTAATAGACTTCGCGGCTAGCCATAGCTTATTTTTAGCTTTTTTTTTTAGTTTTATTAAAAATAAAAAAAAACATTTTTATCCAATACATACAGATAATAAGACAATTACCAGCTTTATTTTAAATAGATAAACTCAATAATAACCCCCGCGTGGCTTTTACTTTATTGAGTGGATAATTATTTATTTTACCCACTCAACTGTCACTTGTCAAATTATTTTCTTGTAAATGTCATTAAAATTTTTAATAAAAATATGATTTCCTAAGCTATTTATTGGATAAAACCTTGTATGGCACTCATGGGTAAACCAATATTGCCCTCTCGAAAATTAACCTGCTTGGCTGACGCCTTGTTTGGTTAATTTTCTGATGGGCAATATATTACTTTACCCACTAGTACCATAAATAACTATTGTTTTTCTTTAATTTTGTTGATTTTGGTAATTAAATTTTTGTCAGGTTATAGTTATAGTTTATTTATTTCTTGTAAACATTACATAGGCATGGAGATCCCTAAATAAGCTTTACGCTTCAAAGATTTCCTCCAGATTACCCTGCTAGAAAAATACTTTAGGAACATCATTGATTATTATAGAAATCTTAGAATGTTTTAAAAGGTTTCTAGTATGTCTTGTATGTTTTCAAAATTTAATAATTTAATGTTTAATAATGGTAACAAAAGATTTGTTTAAGGGAACGTTCAAGTATTACGTAACGCAAATTTTGATCATTTTGGACTTTTTGTTATTTTTTCTAATTAAATGTTATAACCAAAATTAGGCTATATCATTAATTTATCTGAAAATCTATTTTAGAATCATTATGTAAATTATTTGACTATAAAAATAAATAAAACAGTACAGCATATGACATTTAGCAATAAAAAATACATAACGTTTTAAAGAAAAAGAAATAAACATTAAAAAAAAAGACTTTAAATAAAATATGCAATAATGTTGTCTGTGAGTGTAGAATAAGCTAAAATAGTTTTAAATAAAGAACTATTGATACATACATCTGGAAGGTGATGGTCATCTTCCATCATGTCATCATCTACATCATCATCCTCCTCGTCCATATTCGATTCGTTGTGTTCTAGGCTGTTTTTTTCTGATTTCGAACTATCGCGCGTTATTGCCGTTAAGTCCAGGTATTGCTTAGCAGAATCGGAGTGCACGTGCTGGCGGATTTTCTCCTCCACTTGAAGGCAGCGGTTTTTGAAATCGTAGGCTGTTTTGAGAGCTATCCGACACCCGTTGCAAATTACTGGGTTTGGGATCAGGTCCAATGCCTTTGAATAAAAAAAAACTATCACTAAGTGTGCTCGATATAGTACTTTCCATTACTGTCGGCTTTTTGATTAAGTAATGTCAACTTACCTAGTTGGTAGTGAGGGGCATGTCACAGTGGCGGTATTTCGTCCCTTCGAGAGGCGATATGAGGCGATGTCGGGGGCGATATCTAGGCGATATCGGGCGTTCTCGAGGCGATATGGGCGATATTGATTAATGTAAAAGGCGATATTTCGGCCCGTAAATGAAGAGTGACATGCCCCTCGGTTGGTAGTGGGAAATTAAAATTTTCAAACAAGATTTTCATAAAATGCCGTTAAATGTCAAATTTGATACTCGCATAAAATTAGATTTATTTGATGAGATTTAAATATTGAAATTATTATTTATATCCTCTGCAAAACTGGAGTGATTTGGGCAAAGCTAAGATTTTCCCATAAAGGCATGGCATTTTGTGGAGATACCTATTGGTTTACAGGATTCCAAGGGAGCTACAGCCCTTTAAAACTGTAGTAAAAATAAGGTTTTTAATCAATAACTCTGGTACTCTTAAAGCTAGATCATGTCCATGCTGTTATTGCATAGCGCAAGCGCAAGGAACATAAAAGAAATAATTTTTTTTTTTCAAAATATATATATTTTTTTTTTTTGAGAAAAAAATCCTGGGATTTTAGTTTTTGGTCCCAGGACAATGTCAAGTTCACAAGTCCTGGGACTTGCATGCCCTACCACTGCATACATTTTAATAAGTTAATAACTAAGTATTTCACATAGTAAATTTAAAACCAGTAAGAAATTGGTATTATAATTAATATACTACAATAGTAAATTTAATTACCATTCTCATAATAATTTTTTAATGCTTTAATAATGAGGGTAATTATCCGTCCCTAAGCCTAAGGGAGGGGAGGCTGGTTCCCAAAAGAAAATTGCAAAAAAAAATGTCCCTCAGGTCAAGACTATTTACAACCTTGGTTTCTTTTTTTCGGCAATCTTCCCATCCCCACAAAATTTGTTGCCCAACAGCAACTACTGGATCGACCCCTAGTTTGCTGATAGCTAGTATAGAAATAGAGAAATCTAGTTAACAAAAGAGGTAATTTCTCTAATTTGAAAAAAATCTTGACCAAGTATTTTGAATTATCAAGGTACTGTGTTAGTTTGGCACAATTTCTTAATAAATAAAAAATTCTAAGCAAAGTTCTAATAGAACTATGGTATTACAAATAACTTTTTTTTGTCATGACCTGTGACTGTTGACCTCATTTTAGATTAAAGTGCACTATGTACACAAATAATAGAAATCAGAAAAAATGTAAAATTTTACAAAAAAAAAACTTACCATTTCTGGTATACATGTTGTTAGCTGGTCTCTGTATGGCATAAAACCTGTGAAACTTTCTACTGCGTTGACATTAAAATATTTGGACCCTCTTTGCAATGTGTTTAAACACAATCTACACACTTTAGTCATTTTTAAACTTTTTTTAACACTTTTACATTAATTTTGATGATTTTAAAGTAATTTATGCTGGAATTTTGGTCAGTTTTGGGCGTTTTTACGTAATAAAATGAATTTTATAAGGTCAAAAAAACAGGTTTGACATTTTCGGGAAATGACACATTTAGAAATGTCAAATGACACCTGACAGTGACATCTCTTTGTCTTCCGCATAAATAAACTTTAAAAAACGAGTTCGTTTATCGATTTTTATGTATTATTTGAAACTTTACTATTTATTTAATTAAAAACTATACACACGAAGTGCTTTTACACAAAAACAATCAACCCATAACGAAAACAACGTTGTTTTGATGTTTGTTGTCAAAAGTAAAATACTGTAACCTTAACCACCAAAATAAAAACACAAAAATACTTGTTTATATATCAAAAAATTAAATTAAGCTATAACAAAACATTTAAATAGGATATAATTTGTTTTAAATTTAGGTAGAATTATTTTAATATATAAAAAAGTGTTTGTTATGTTTAAGGTTACGCTAAAATTTCTTGGGTACATTTGAACTACTTTTTCGAAAAAATATGTATTTAGCGCGTTGTGGTATTCTAGAGGAGGCGTTTAATTAATTTATTATGTTACTATTCCTTATTAATTTAAATAATTACTTTTAAGTTTTATTTTTTTTAAACAAAATTTTTTAGAAGTAGAAGAGGAATCATTTTTAACATAACCTCAAATTTAATGTTTGTCGTTTGTGTCATAAAAACAATAATATTTTGAAATATTAATAATAATAATAAATCTTGTTTATTGTTCCTACAATTGGCCATCGATCGGAGTCCATATTTTGATTTGTGATAAAATTTAATTATTTGGAAGTCTAAAATGGATAAAAATAAGTCGAATCAAACATTTATTTTAAGTGTAGATGATTTTGGACAAAAGATTTGTACATCACAAAGTGAACCAAATAAAAGGTATGCAAATGCTTTGGTATTTACATATTAATAAATTTTATATTTTACCAATACCCAATGCTAATTTTAGTAAGCAAATAATCTGGAGCAAGATATCTGGAGGCTTTAGCTGGAACTAGTTCCTTCAGTCATCTTGATCTGGAGTATTATGCTTGCAGTAAGCCCATTCTTTAAAGAATGGGATGATTTCTCTAGCTTATCCGAAAACGGAAGGACTTGGCGAATGAACCCAAGTTGAGCTAGGGACACTAGATCTAGGTCTTAAGTTAGCAAGGCACCTTGCTAACTTAAGACCTAGATCTAGTGTCCCTAAGTTGAGCTGGTGCCGCCAAGTCAAAAATTTCTTAAAATATGATGTTTTTTATTTTCAAACTAATTAAATTCTCCTCTTTTTTAGATATATTTTAGATGATGAGGGAAATATGATTGAATATCAGCCTGAGAACTCTATGTGTGGCCTAAACCTTGAGGAACACAATAATGAAAATGGAAAAGATGTAAGTGAGGAAGAAATTGATGAAGAGATAGATAAAAATGCTGAAATTAATCATTTGGAAGACCATACACATTTAGGTAATTTTCTTTAACCTCATACTGTTCTACTTAATTAAGTGTTCCCTAAGTCTAGGACTGTGGGTTAGTAGTACCCTAGCAGACAGCAAGTTCCAATTGCTAAATAGTCTATTTGAGAAAAAAAATCTTCAATAGTGAACATAATTTTTTCTCTCTTTAGTGTGTCCCTTTAAAAACTTTAAAATTATTTGCAGGAATGATAAACTCATTTGATGGAGTAACAGATTTTGATCAAAACTTAATGAACGAGCTGGACTCCGATTTTTTAAATATAGTGCCTAACCCTGAAGGGTGCATAATGCAGCACATGGACATAAGGGACCCTTTGACAAAACTGAGACGGCTGTTGGAACAAAGACTGGGCATTAGTCTTCCGGGATATAGATTTACATTGCAAGGAGTACAAATGGTAAGAATATTAGAAGCATGAGGGATAAAAAGGTGATAAGACCAAATTTTTCCAAAATGAGATTTTTATTCCATTAAATATATTATTTTACAACTAAAAAGCTTTACCCCCGACGAAAACTTCCCAACTGTACTGCTCCAATTTTTCTAAATTCTAAACTTACTGACCAACATACAAAAAAAGAGTCCCTACCAATTCCCCAACTCTGCCACCTAATTTTTCAAACTGGACAGTGGATTTTTGAAATCCGAACATGGTTGAGGGGTAGCGCGCTCCCTACCCCCCCTTCGCGTCATCCCTGCTCATTTGTATACTTCAAATTTTTTCATTAAAAAAACTGGTCAAGTGCGAGTGGACTCGCATATTGGGGAACGTTCAAGTATTACATAACACAAAATGTACCAAAATTCATACACTTCATACACTCGGTTCTCGCGTTATTCAAGGCTGTAGAGATTTCATATTTTGGCTACCCCCCCTAACACACCCCCTATTAGGGGGGTAGCCAAAATATTAAATCTCTATAATCTATAATAACGCGAGAACCGGGGTATGAAGTGTATGAATTTTGGTATAATTTGCGTTATGTAATACTTGAACGTTCCCTTGAGTGTTTTGTAACAATTTTTGTTATTTTTTTTAGAGTTGTAGCTAAAAAATGCAAAACATTAGAATGTAAACTCGCGAGTTGCGAGTCTACTATACTCGCACTTGACCAACCTTGTTTAATGGTCAGGAAAAAGTCAGGGTATTGTATATGAGTTTTTGTTTGATTCTTTTTTAGTTAGAGGACCACAAAAATCTAGTTGATCAATGTGTTCAAGGGGAAGGTCTGGTACAAGTTAACGTCCAAATTCAAAGCAACGTAAAGAGGATTAATATCATCGACGTTTTAAAACCTGCCGAAGATTATATACATATTGGTAAGATTTATGAAACAACCCAAAAGGGTGTGGGATTATTTCATTCAGGTTTAAGTGGAAACTGTTTAAAAGTTATTGCCACTTTTGACCCTTAAAAGCAGACCTAAAATGTCGCCCTGAGACAGTAGATCAGTGGGCAAAATTTAGATGAGTCGACAATGTAGTCAAGAGACTGGTGACCTTTTTTTTTCATGAGTTAGTTGTGGGTAGAAAATTTGTTTTGGTAGTCTGCAGTCTGGGTAAATTTTTTTCGGTAGTCGGCAAAACATAAAGAGAGAACCATTTTTTTTTTTGTTATCAGTCTTCTTTGGGGCAAATTTTTAACAATGAGGACCTCTTTTTTTAGTCCGGGGGGATTTTGTTTTTTCAGTCGGCAAATTTTAATTCCTTTCCCCTCCACGGCAACAACCTCAGAACGCTCCTAACGACGACTTACACTTTTTTCAGAAGAGCAACCCGAAGAAAGTTCTGAACCTGAAAAAGCGACTGAAGAAGAAGAGGAAGAAAGTCAGCCAGAAGTTGAAGTTGAAGTAGAAAAACAAAAAAATGTCGTTCAGTGGCAAGTTGATAACAATTACAAAAAAGAACAGGAAAGATTAAAAATACCTTCAGATCCAAAAGAGTGGTAAGTGTTAATATTAAATTATTAAAAAAATTGGAAATATTGGAGTGCAAGCTTAAATAGCTGATTTTGTACTATAAAATGTATACTTATGCATGTAGAACTTATTGTAGAAATAAATAAATTGAATTAATTGCGAAAATATGATTAATTAGTTTTTCTGTGTATGTCTATTTTTAGGACAGTTTTGCATGTAAGGCATTGGGTACAGTGGGCAGTGAGGCAGTTTAACCTGCCCAACATTAAACTGACTGACTGGTCAATAAATGGTGAAGAATTGTACGAATTAACCATGCAGGATTTTCAAAAAATTGTGCCAAGCGATCCGGGCGACATCTTCTGGACGCATTTGGAACTGTTACGTCAAATGAAAGTCGTGGGTGAGTCTTAATTCATTTTAACCCTTTAGGGGTCGTCCATAAAATACGTCACGCAAATTGACCAAAATTAATACACTTCATACCCCGTTTCTCGCGTTATTAAAGGATGTAGAGATTTCATATTTTGGCTAGCCCCCGATAGGGGGGTGTAAGGGGGGCAGCTGAGTCAGAAAGGCTTAAAAAAATATGGAAAAACTTCTGAGAAACGAGTAAATTAATTTTTCTCGAATTTTTCTGACAATTCGGATTTTCGAGAAATAACCTTGAATAATTTTCAATCTTCATCTTTTATTCTTTATATTAACATAATACATATTTATGAGTGGTGTCCTGGAATTTAAAGGAAGTCGAAACTCATACCGATCTCTGATAATAACCGACAAATCACGAATGGAGGCTTGGTTTGCACCGAATCTTCGCGAACGTTCGACTGTATTTTGAAATCGAAACTTTGCCGAAGTGTCATAGTGGTTTTCTAAGTGGTTAAACTACGTATAAACATTCTATTTGACAAATTCTACACTACTTAAGAGTGAACATATTCCCATATATGCTCCTCGCCGTATAGATACAGCGAGCAAGCATAGGTATTCTGTGACACCAAGCGATCGCGGTAGCCGCGACATAAATTTTTTTCGTTGCGAAATAAAATTATTTACAATATAGGGCTAAATACGGTCATCGCCTCTGTCGTATTACTTGGCCCAAACCAACATTTTCCAGCGAAATCGATTTTTCGGTTGGACACTATTAAAATTTGAATTTTGGGTGCCATTTTGTGACCTAGTTATGTTACTCGAGATATTGTATTTAAATTTCTAAGTAATTATTATACTAAAATGTTAAATAATGTCTATGCTCTGTTTTTTCAAGCAAGATAGTAAATTAAAAATCGCACAGTAAATATTTTTACAACAGGTTTGAATAGTATATGTTTGTGTATAGAATATAGTTGTGTTTTATAAAATAAACTACGCAGTATATTCAAACATCCAATATTCGAATCTGTTTTGAAAATAGTTACTGTGCGATTTTTAATTTACCATCTTGCTTGAAAAAACAGACCATAGAAACAAACATTTTTATGTTTTAGCCACTAGGAGAGACGACCAACCACCTAAAAGACATTTGAAACTTATGAAGCAAACTAACGTAAGTAAATACCACAATACGTAATAAAAAAATCGATTTAACTCGCAAAACTAATAGTCTAAGAGCTGGTGCACACGTTTACACAATTATTTAGTAGGCTAATGGGCAAAAAAAGGCTTTAAAATTTTTATTTGACACTAAAAATTCTAATGAAATTTCATTTAATCAAAATTTCATTTCATAAATTCTCATTTCTTTAAAAAATTAGTATCACATATGTCTAAGGCATTTTTTAAAGACTGTTCTTTGACCTTGGCCCTAGAATTATTGGGCATAAATAACTTAATTTAAAAGTAGTTTAAGACATATAAAATACAGCTGGGAGCAAATAATGAAATAAAAATGGTCACCAGTTAAAAAGTCTCTGACTTTAAAAACGAAACTAAAAGTTGTTTTTCATGTTTTGTGATGTGGAATCATCTACTGTATTTTTTGCCAAAAGACTGCAAACACCGTGTATAATAGGTTTTGACAAAATTTCAATTATTTATTTGTTCAACATTAACAATTGTTATTTAAATAAAACATAGAAATCAGTTTTTTATCATTTCTTTTCATCTTTTGCATTTTTTAACCAAAACTATATTTTTGTCGTTCAAATAAATAAATAAATAAATAAATAAATAAATAAATAAACACCGTAAAACACGGAACTCCAAAACCAATACTACCCGGAAACGTATTAGGTTGTACCTAAACGGCTGGAACGAACGCAGTATCTATGTACAACGGCCTACTCATAACTGAGTTGTTGTAGTTTAGCTATACTGGTGGCACACACCGTGTGACATCGGCCGCTGGCGAAAACGGCTGGTTGCACACGGTGTGTGCCATCGGCGCTGAACGTGTTAAAACGATATTCTTGTATAATTGCAGGTATCAAGAGTGATGCCAAACCACTATAATACCAACATAAAATATGCTGACAGCTCAAATAGAAGTGGCAACAATGGCCAAATACAACTATGGCAGTTTCTTTTGGAACTTTTGACAACCAAGGAATACAAATCAGTCATCCAGTGGATAGGTAAGTAATTTATTGCCAGAGTATTTAAATATGCCATCAATCTTATTTTTCCAATCATCATACAGAGAGAGATATTGGTAGACTGCTCACTTACAATGACCACTAAGTTTCCACCGATCGTAGTGGCGCTAGGAATGTACGGGGAGTCGGGGATGTGCTGTATCTCATTTAACAATCTCTTGACTTTATATAGAACCTTTCCTTTCCTGCTTACGCTAAAGTTTTATTGAGCTACTTTTGGCCGCCTAGATCACCCAAATACTCGTCTGTGCTTCGTTTCGATATCTCTTTGAATGCATAATGGCTCAGGTAGTGAGATGTTGTTTCCTCTTTGCTGAATTTTTGAGTTAGATTCAGGAGTCTTTCTGTGACAGTTTATTTTTGTTGTTTTGTAAAGAAGATTGTTGTTTGGGTTATACATTTTGTTATCAGGGTGTCTCATTTTGGTAATTGTTCTCAAACATGTTTCGGCGACTTCAAGGTTTTTGAGGTCAGTTTTTTATATGGGTATTTGTATAAATGGGGTGCCAATACTTAAAAATCGGTCTGCAGATTGCTCTGTATATGTGGGTGGCAGTTATTTGTGTTGATACCTTGGGAGGCCCCTAGGACGTAGCTCCCTTAGGGCTCATTTCCCGATCAACATTTTTGGAAACCTTTTTTATATTTTTGAATGTAGGTTACCCTCTATTTTTAAAATATCATTATGTTTTTTCTTCCAGGTAACGATGGGGAGTTTAAGCTCTATCACCCAGAGGTCGTGGCCCATTTATGGGGCGAACGGAAAAACAAACCCACGATGAATTACGAGAAGCTTAGCAGGGCTCTACGATACTATTACGATGGCGATATGATTTCGAAAGTCCATGGGAAGCGGTTTGTATATAAGTTCGTTTGCGATTTAAAGCAACTTCTAGGCTACAGTGCGCTAGAGTTGGCGAATTTAGTTAAATATGGTAATCCTAAGGGCGTGGACAATTTTTATGGTTATCAAGTTAAATAACAGGGTATTACATGGCCATAAAGAGACAAAAATTTTACTTGCAGTTAAGAAAAAAAGACGGATACCAACAATAAAATGTCCTAGAACTGCTGCTAAATTTCTTATTATTTTTTGATTAATAAACTTGAATATAAGCTCAAATTTAAAATTTACGAACCATAATACTTTTGTGCCACTCTAATTATTTTTCAAAAATGTAATTTACCTTTTAGAATTAACACCAAATTACATTACATTTTGTTTAACCTCATACTATTCTACTTAATTAAGCATCCCCTAAGTCCAGGACTTGTGTGGGCTAGTAGTAGAGGGAACCACCGGCTTTAATTGAGTTTCGAAACTATTTATAGGGAGTGTCCGCTTCACTTACGCCTTCGCCGAATTTAAATTATGACAAAACAAAAATAATTAAAAAATAATCAATATGTGAGGGGTCACGCGAAAAGGGGCCTCTCACATAATATAATATGTATCTTATATAATATTGTAATATACAGCGTTATTCAGAAATAAGTTCGAAAAGTTTATATAAAGGTTGGTCCGGAAATGAGTCCTAAGGGAGCTACGGCTCTTTAAAATTTCAATAAAATTAAGTTTTTTTTTTAATTAATAACTTTTGTACCCTTTAAGCTAGAGCGACAAACTTTTGCATGTATACTAGTATTAATAAGGTCACTAAGTTTATGTTAATACATTTTTTTAATTTATCCAGAGGCGTGCCCAGACGGACAAAATATGTAAGGCTTAACACATTTTTACCCCAAACTCTTTTATGCGTATTTTTTTTGAATTTTGTGTAAAAAATATAGATTCCTTGAGTAAAAATACATAAAAAATGTCATACAGTGTAACACTGTAGGAGCAACCGATTTCAACAAAAAAATGCATTTTTTTCATATTTTTTGACCTCTTAAATTTTTTTGAATAACCCTGTATACAGGGTCTTACAAAATCGATGATCTCGGAGGAATACATTACAAATATAAGATTAAGAAAAAAAATAATAAAATATTAAATTTTCTTTTCAAAAGACTAAAAACAGCTTTGAATTTTTAAAACACTGTATAAAAATATAAAATTAAACATATTTTTGTAAGAATTCCTGTGATAAAAATATAAATAGTTAAAATAAAAATAATTTTTTATAGTGTACTTTGGTTCTGTAGGAATATGGGGGAGGGGGTCAGGAGAAAATAAGAAACATTTGACAAAAAAGGTAAATTTTTTCAATATCCCTTACCCTCCAGGGTGTCACAATTGTGACTTTACTTCTTTAGAATTTTACTTGAATTCCGTTTGCAGAATTTTACTTAAAGTCAACTAGCCTGGTTTCCGCGGTTGCAGAATTTTACTTAAAGTCAACTAGCCTGGTTGCCGCAAACGGTTCGTGAAATTCCGACTTAACTTTAGAGTTTTATTTAAATTCAGATTTAAAGTCAGAATTTTACTTAAATTTCGACTTTGTCAGAATTTTACTTAAAGCGAACTAGCCTAACGATTCGTAAAATTCCGACTATAGTCGGAAATTTATAAATTTTATTTTACTTAAATTCCGATTTAAAGTCAGAATTTTACTTAAATTCCGAATTTTACTAGCCTAAGCACTAACAACTTAATGTCAGAATGTAAGTAAATAATTTGAAATTTAAGTAAAATTCTGACTTAAGTCGAAATATAATAAAATATTGTAGTGGTCCTTCCACGCTTCCGTACAAAATAGCGGCATTTATGGTCAGCTTATTTTTCATAAAATTATAATTTTGCTTAAAAAGAAGCAGAAATAAAAAAAAAATATTTTTTAACAAATTTTTAATTTTATTTACAAAATTTTCAATTTTCTATACACTTTAAATTTCTAAACTACTTAAAAAAATTAATTTTAAACAATTTATTGGCGAGTAATTGAAGTTCCTTCTTGAACCATCTGAGACTTGTGGGTACCATCACAAAAGGGCCTGTTGTTCGTTTGTTTACAGTTACAAATCCAGTAACCTTTGGTTTTTTCTACTGAAAATTTTATTGGCCTAAAAATAATTTAAAAAAATCACACTGCTTGCTCTACCCTGCTGAAAATGACGGGTCTGGGCGGGTATAAAATGGTGCATAAACGGGACTTGAGCGGATGAAATTCACCCGCTCAAGTCCGGTCTATGCAACATTTATACCCACGCAGACCCGTCATTTTCAAAAGGGTACACTCAAAAATTTGCCGACACCATTTTAGTTGATTCTAGACCTATTTGATGCGCTGTTTTCGGAACCTTACTTTCTTTTTCTCGATCAGCTCTTTTTTTAAAATATAGCGCATTGTTTTTTTTTCCTGTAGTTGTAGTAAAAAAAAAAAATTAACACTGTCCAATAACCCATATATAGTCATGTCATAAGTTTTCTGTAAAGGTATATACTATGCTTGTTATGCGAGCCTGTGGATATGCACTAAGTCCTGTGAGGCATGTGGTTCTAGTTTAATGTAAACCGGACTTACAGAAAACCTATGGCATGACCCATATGGACAGTGAACGTGTTAAGGTCTAATTAAATTTTTTGCAGTGGATTGGTTCTCTATTATTAGGGCTCTAAGCCAAAAAGCGGATTTAAAATATTTGTTTATTATGCATGTCATATTTTGGCAACCCCCCCTCCCTCCCCCCCAATATGGGTATGAAGTGTATGAATTTTGGTCATTTTACGTGGACTAAACAAAAAAGAAAATAACATTCTCGTTTTTTTTTTCGTTTGGACTTTTTTTTCAAAAAACTATTTTTGAAATATCTAGACTCCTATTTTTAAAAAACAGATTGTATTTAAAATTAAAAAAATATATATTTACTTTTGTGTAATTTTAAATTGGGCTATTTTGTGTGTTCCATCACAAAATGGTTGATTTTTGCTCCTTCCACAAAGGCACCACGAGTATTTTTTACCTAAAACAAAAAATATTTATGTAAAATTCTCGTTTGGACTTTTAAAGATTCCAGGCATAGTTTTTAGGTGTGGCGTCCACGTGAAGAATGCCTTGGTGATGTTTGTTATGATCAATCAGTTTGGACAATTTTATGTTTACATATATGTAAACATAACATAATTTATATATACGGTCATAAAATAGTTTTACCTTCTTCTAATGTGATCTTGAATGGTTTTTTATCATATATAACACCATTTTCAGTTTGAGAATTTGCAGAAATTACATTTTCCAACACGTTTTTAGGTACTTCTGGAATATTTTTACTTGAAAATAAGGCCTAAAACATATTTTTGAGGTTATAAACGTAGGATAATTTTACACAAGAAAACACCTTACTTTCCCACTTCTTGCAATTAAAATATTTTGTCTAGTTGATAAATTAACTATATGTTGTATTCTTAAAGCCATGTTAACGGGTTTTCTGTTATAAATTTAATCTTTGCACTTTTGAAAAAATCTAGGGTTAGAAAATATAAGTCAAAGGTAGGCAACACATAAAACATCTTCTTAAGCCTAGTTTACACTGAAATCTGAATTTCATGACGTTTTACGTTTGTATTTGACGTTAAACATGACGGCCAAAAGTGTTTCGAAAATTTTTGAGAATTATCAGAAAGCTAGGATGTGCTTTGTGCAAAGTATAGCTGATTGGTCACAGAAGGAACAATTTGTAGATACTTTGGATAAAAGTGGAGCTCTAGGTATACCTATACACATTATTATTATTGCCCTGTTTTGTTCTTTCAAAAACAATCTGAAATGAAAAAACTTCGTCTTTTAGAATTGTTGCAACCTTTACTGACAGATCCTGTTGATCAAATCCAGCAATGTGCATGTATTGCTCTAGGTAGATTAGCAACTCACAGTCCAGATATAGCTGCTAGGTTGCTGGATGGTAAAATTTTATCAGTTTTACTAAATAATGGACAAGAAACGGTAAATTTGAAACTTTTTTACATACTATTCCTAATTTAAAATTTTTTATATCTTAACGAACGCAGTATAACAATAAGTTATTAGCTTGACTCGTAATTTGTATCTCCAAACATTTCTCTATGATCATAGGGATGATTTGGAGGGCAAAGGCTATGTTGCATAGCCCACTGTAGTGAATTAATATTTTATAAAATAATTTTAACAGAGAAGCAAAAAAACTTCAACTTTATTTGTGATCCGAGCCTTATCAAAACACAACTCTAAATTAGCTGAGAAAGTAGTGGACCAAGGTGGTTTACAGTATATTTGTATGTCAATGGAAGATTTTGAAAATATTGTAAGTATATTTGTATTATTCTAATATAAACTAGAATAGAAGGTTCTACAGTTCATTATTAGTATTCAAAGTCCAAATTAATCTTACACTGACAAGTACTTGTCAGTTACGTAACTAACAACTCTTTTATAAACAATGACTAACTTGACCTATAATATATTACATCTCCCCCAAGATGACTTTAAAGTCATCTGGATCTCCCCTATTAAGTATTTGAATTAAACCGTTCTGTTTTTTTTATCAAACGACCAGACTTATTCGTTTTATATTTAATGTCTGGCACCTTCACCAAAATTTAAATGTGCACCCACCTTTAGGTAAAGGAATCTGCAGCATGGGCTTTGGGGTATATTGCAAGACACACAGAAGCCCTGGCGAAGTCTTGTATCGATTCAGGAGTCCTACCATTACTTATTTTGTCCCTTCAAGAGCCCGAAATAGCCGTGAAACAAATTGCATGTAGCGCGGTTTCGGATATAGCAAAACATAGTCCTGAAACTGCTCACGCAGTTGCCGATGCTGGTGCTGTACCTTATTTAGCGAAAAACCTACAAAATATTAATGAAATATTGAAAGTCAGGGTCCTTTGTGCTTTAAGTAAGTTAATGAAACAACTACTCGTAAAATTTACAATTTAAATTCAAATTGAACATAACCTCAATTTTTTCACTTTGACAGCAGTTGCTGCCAACACTATAAAAACAACAATGTTGCCAGTTGTCTAAAAACAAAGTTCCTGCTTTTCGGCTAACTTTGTGTTATTTTGGTAGTTCCAATGTACCATGTTTTTGAAATGTCAGTTTCCGAGTTTTACGTTAAGTTTTTGTTAGTTTTTGTTAGTTTTTTAGTTTCTTAAAAACGTTGAAAAAGGCTTAAAATGTTTTAATATCGTGCTGCTAAGTCTATTTTAAAATATTGTGAGTATAAAAGTTTGTTTTATCTTGTATTAAATAATAAATAGATTTATTTTTGGATAAAACGTCGGCTAAATATTAGGGGCTCTTCCAATTCCAATAATGGCATTTTTCTTAGGATAGTTTGTAAGCTCGTTTGGACATGGATTCAAAATACAAAAGTTGAATATTTCACCAAAGGGTGGGACCTTTTTTTTAGTCATTAGCTTTTTTGTTGGCGAAAAAAGTTGCATTTTTAGGCTAAAAAAAGTTGACATTTTTGACTTTTGCCCCTCCCACAAAATTTTCTTTGCTACGGCCCTGATCACATATTAATATCACGACTCAATTAAAACTTTACTACTAAATGAACACTTTCACGACATTACATAAAATAAAAAATAAAATTAATCAAGTCCTGTGCATATCAATGATAGCAAGACTGATGCTGGAGTAAATCCGCCAAAGCGGTCAAATTTGTGAGGGACGGATAACCGTCCCTTACAAAGACCATGCTGTGACTGATTTTAGGGGCTCTTAACATGAATGTATGATTTTAACTTTGTAATTAAAGCAGGCATGGCATAAAAAAAAAATATGAAACTGCCAGCCCATTTTTTATGGGTTATTTTCCTTATATGTACTATACTGGAAATTCAATAAAACCAACACACACATTTGGCAACTTGTTGATGACAACTTCATTCACCAACATGTTGCGCAACATGCTCCCTAGTGAGTGGTTTTCTTAACAATATTTATCTTAAAAAAATAGGTTCATGTACCAAACACTCAGCAGAATTAGCAGAATGTGTCATAGAAGCCGAAGTTTTTCCCAGTGTGTTGATTCACATGTCTCATGCTTGCCAGAACGTGAGAAAAAATGCGGCGTGTTTAGTCAGAGATGTTGTCAAACACAATTTAGAACTGACCCAGCTGGTCGTAAACAATGGGGGCATTGGGGCCCTAGTTGAGACCATTATACATTCTAGCACAGATGTTCAAATACCTGCTATAACATCTCTGGGATATATTGGAGGTAAGTTTCCTTGCTTAATAAATATATTCTTTCCTATAGGGTTTCCTAACCCTAATGTTAGATAAACGTTTTTTCTAACGCGTATTTAAAGTACAAATGACCCGGTTTCTTACGTTTATTAACTATCTGTAGGCAAAATATTACTCAAAAATAAAGATTTGAGGGAAATGGCTGAGTTTGCTACTGTCACTCATCTTAGATGAGTCCTCTATGAGTATGAGTTAAAGATTTGCGGTGATTTTCGCGGTAAAAAACGCGCAGAAAAAACCGCTCAGCATTTTTTCCGCATACAACTTTCGCGCAGTATATTATTCGCGCTAGACAAATTCGCGATTTTTTTTTGCGTTGCAAAATTCGAGTACTTTTACCGCGCAAATTATTTTTTCTGTTATCTGTTTGTTTTAAAACCAAAATAAAAACAAAAGTGAATTAATGAAATTTTTGGGAAACTAGATTTTTTTATAATAAAATTAGTGGAGAGCCCCTAGCAGAAGCACATGGCTTATTTAGGGCTCTCCATGACTTAGTGTATACTATGAATAAATAAATAAGTACTATAGGTACTTTACTTTTTTCTAAGTTATAATGTTTTTTTTTTATTTTCTTAATAAATAACATCAATATAAATTAATAATAAAACACTATTTTTTTTAACGCAATGCTTGAATCCAAATCTTTTATAGTTAATAAAATATTTTCAACTAGTAAGGCATTGTGCACATGCCGTTTTAGAACATTTCTATAATTTAAAATTCATTTTTTTTCTATAGCGCATTTATTTCATGCGCTAAATTATATCTTGCGCGGTTGTTTTAGGACGCACTGTTTTTTGCGCAAAAAATATAGTTTACCCAGTTAAGAATATTTCGAGTGTACTAGACCTTAAAAAGTCCCTTTTTGTTAATTCATTTAATTGCATTATCCCTAGGGCATTCTGGTCAACTAGCTTATTCAGTACTGGGCTGCAAAGTGGCCCCCATTTTGTCAAACATTCTTAAAACTTCAAGCGACGAATGCCTTTTATCTGTCACAACTTGGACCGTGGGTCAAATTGGCAAGCACAGCCCTGAGCATTCTTATGCGATAGCGTGCAACGATGTTTTTACTAGGTAAATATAAGCTGTATGCAGATGCATACCCATCGATTGGTTCAAAATGTGTTTAAATCATAAAAAAAAAAAACACAAAACACATTTTTTTTTTGTTTTCATTATGTCTAAAACTCAACTGGCCTAATTTTTTTAACGGTAATTTAACCCCCAAGTGGCGTCGTGATATTTTCGGTACATACATTACGTTGTGGGGTTTCAGCGGACCCCATTTTAATATTAATATTAAAAATGTGTTTTGTGTCCCCTTTTTTAAACTGAACGATTTGAGCTATCGATCTGAAATTTGGTACACATCATTTTTAGACAATAAGAAACAAAATCTATTGTTTAAAGACCACCCTAGTGTATATACTTTATTTTATAGATTAAATCAATTGTATACAGACGAAAAAACTTCGGAAGATTTAAAGTGCAAGGCAAAAATATCGCTGAAACAGTGTTTACAGAAATGCATGAATTTGAGTTATTTGGCGCCGTTGTTGTACGATGCACCCACGAATATTTTGAAATACGTTTTGGGACAATATAGTAAAGTAAGTAAATCTTCACGGTACCCACAACCAAATATGCCCACTAAACACGTGAGGTAACCTCTGCAAGCTCACTGAGGTTGCAGATATCCTGAAGAATTCTTAAAAAGGGGTACATTGTGACTTTTCAGCGCAACCACTATGCAACTTTTATAAAACGTTTTTCTGTGAAAACAATGTATAAAAAAAGGCTACATTGTGATTTCTCAACGCAACTACCATGAAACTTTTATAAAAGGTTTATCTACGATATCGCGTATGCATATATTATAAATCCCTATAGTAAAACTTAAAAAAACGTGTAATTTGCGAAGTGTAAAAGAAGTATTATAAATAAAGTTTTGTAGAATTCCTGGCGTGGCGAACATTCGTAATTCTTCAGCACTTCTTGTAGAAGTTTTGTCGACTTCCACGTTTCCATTTATATCCTACCAGCATTAACATTTAATTTTTTAATAAGTACCTAACTTTAATTAATATATTAATTTTAGTTAAGGCCTAAGCGGGTCATTCTAATTTGAATATTACATTACATGTTTGTTTAACCTCGTACTATTCTACTTAATTAAGCATCCCCTAAGTCCAGGACTTGTGTGGGCTAGTAGTAGAGGGAACCACCGGCTTATACTGACTTTCGAACCAGTTTCTAGGGAGTGTCCGTTTCACTTATCGCCTTCGCCAAGTGCACATCACTGGATTAGTAAATGGGACCCTCTATGCCACTGGGAATACACTATGTACTCTACAGCTTTCCCTTTTAACTCTAGTCGACTTGTTAATGAAATTACAAAAAACTTACAAGTTGCGAAGTTTATTAGAAGTACATATAAACATATAATAAAAGTAACGTCGTTACTATGCATAGTATTGGTAATTGTTTACCAAAACATTAATTTCAAAAATCGCTACAAGCGACAGAGGCCCGTTTGGGACTGAGTACATAATTTAATGTCATAGGTCGAAATTAATTTGCCTACAAACCCTATACAGGGTGTCATAAAATACTCTAGAGGCACTTCAATATCATTTTATTTTTAATCACCGTACAAATTACATAAATCAAGTTAAATATATTTATTTTACCTCCGCCAGGAGAGGAACAAGCATTTTGTAGTGATGTTAACATCTAAAGTTCTATAAAGGTGTTATAAGAGAAACATACAAACTTTAATTTCTATACAAATGATATAAAAGTAATGCAGTTACCTTAGGTGTTAAAATTCTCCAAATAAGGGTTGTAAAGGTTTCCTTCACCATGAACCAAAGTTTGGTAGAAAACGTCAGGGACCAAGCTTTTTTTCTTGAAGGTAATTTTTGGGGCGCCAATTTTTTTTTTGAAGGGGCGCCAAGTTTGGTAGAAACCGTCAGGGACAAAGCTTTATTTCTTGAAGAGGTAATTTTTAGTGTGTCGATTTTTTTTGCAGGTTTTTTTTCTTGAAGGTAATTTTTGGACTTTGGAAGGTAATTTTTGGGGCGCCAATTTTTTTTTTAGAGGCGCCAAGTTTGGTAGAAACCGTCAGGCAAAAAGCTTTTTTCATGAAGGTATTTTTTTGGGCGCCATTTTTATTTTTTGTAGGGGCGCCAAGTTTTGGTTGAAACCGTCGGGTACAACAAAGCTTTTTTTTGAGGGTGCCACCCTGGGGGCTGCCCCCCTAGATTTTTTTCTGGCTACGGCCCTAACTGATTTATTGCTACATACAAGGCCTTCTTCTCTTAAGTACACATAATTTACTTAGAAGGTGTGCAATGAAATGTGTATCACACACAAGGGAGTGTACTGAACTCCGACGATTTATAGGTCGGGGGCGAAATGGGGGCCTTTGGGGTGGCTGGGTGATGGCCGGAAACCCATACTTACTTCATTAAAAATGCAGAACAACTTATTGATTATTGCATCGCACTTTTTTTTAATTTTTTGACCTTAAAAAGAAAAACAATGTCCATGGGCATTGTTTTTTCAAGTCACTGGATCCAGTGAGAACACTCCCTTGCCCTCTGCCTCCATTTTCATTCCTATAGGCCTAAACATATAAAATACATACAGAGCGGTCCAAAAGTCACCCCCCCCCTTCTTAATTGTTGAACGAGTTGAGATATCGACTTCAAATTTAGAACTCTTAAATAAGACAACCTAAACTATCTTTTAGCATATATTTGATACTTTTAGCTCTTAAAATGTGGGCAGGGGGGCATGGGAGACATTTTTTAAAATGTAAATGGTGGTCGTGTGATACATCAGTTTAAAGCTTATGAAATTCTCCATTTAACTATATGGCTGCGGTGCTAGATCTTACATTTTGGTGTAATTTGGAATTATAAAACTGTTTTAAAATATTAAAATTTTATAAAAAAATTTTCTGTGGCGCTAGGGCTTTCTTACGTTTTTTTTTTATTTAAGATTGTGTGCTTATGGGTGCAATTCGGCGCTGGAGCTTTCTTACATTTTGTGTGAAATTTATAATAATGAAACTGTAAAAATTAAAATAGACTATCAAGTTTTTCAAAATTTTCGCCTGTGGCACTAGGCTTTAAAGAATTCTTACGTTTTTCTTTATTTATGATTGTAGAACTTAAGCGTAAAAGTGGTAAAAAATTTCGCCTGTGGCGCATAAATTTACTGCAACTTAATTTAAATTTTAAAAACTGGTTTATAGTTAATAGAACATTTAATTAGTAAAAAAATTCGCCTGCGGAGCTAGAGCTTTTTTATTTATTTTTTTTATTTAAGATTGTAGAATTTAAACGTGAAATTCGTAAAAATTTTGTTGCATTTTTTTGAAATTTAGAATTTTAGAAGTGTTTAAAAATGAAAGTAGGCTTTGTAAACATTTTCACCGGCAGCGCTAGGGCTTTCTTTATTTTTTTTATTTAAGTTTCTCAAACTTAAACAGAAATTTGTAAAAATTCTTGCATTTGTGAAATTTTAATTTTTTTTTTCGTAATCAACGATGCAAAAAATGGCACTGTGCAAAAAATCAGATTTTTGTCACTTTTTTTTTCTGGGACTACTGTGCTCCGGACCCCCTCTTGTTAAGGGGGTCCCTCTTTAGTCTCTAGCCGAGGGCCCCCAAAGGAGCCAGTCTGGGCCTGTCCATGGACATTGGTTTTTCAAATTTTCAAATCACTGGTTCCAGTGAAACTACCCCCCTTGTCCCCTGCCTCCATTGCTCCACCTAAACATATCACATACATACCAAAAAATTGTATGAGTTAGCGGATAAGTGCGTCAGGGTGGGGTAATTTTTATCGATAACTTGATTACTAATTATGTACCAAAAGAAATCTCAAATAATTCTCTACAAAAAATGTTAAATGCATTTTTGAGCTACGACAAGAACTCTTGGAGATATGGCAAGAAAAGGAAAAAAGTCAAAAAAGGTACGGAACCCTCTGTCCGCGAGTTTATGCATACTGATTAATTTATTTTGTTGTTGTTGTCCAGTGTTATCAATTAATGTGGTTGTTTATAATTTATAAATTATAAGAATTATTATTTGAAAAAATTGGGAAATATATGTACCTACATAAAATTTTTATTATTCGTAAATCGTGAATAATAACAAAAAACACTTGGTATTCAACATTAGAAAAACAAAATGATAATTTTAAATAAATTACGCATTATTTGAAAGTTTCGAAATAATATTTACATCATAAATTTAACTTCACGCGTAAAAGATCTTTAAATGTCACAATTCGAATGTTTAAATGTTTATGTTGCTTTTCGAATATTTATTACATTCGGATTTAAAATAATTAAGTATCTAAAGTAATTTCTATTTATTTTTATTTTTTCCTAAAGAGAAAGGCTTGTGATCGACGAAAATATAAAAAAATAATAACACTGGCCCACAAAAAATAAAAATCGTTTATTAATCTTAACCGACCGTTTGTCCCTTATCCAAAGTTCTTGGGTGGGGGTCCAAAATAATCAAAACTTGCGTTACGTAATACTTGAACGTTCGCCTAGGCCTACAGGGGAAATTATTTTGTTGGCTTAACTTAACAAAACAGTTTACCAACGATTGAAGAAATACGTATACGATCATTTGAAATAACACAGGCACACGAAAAAAAAAGTATTAAGAATATAATACTCATTCATTCCATGAGAACAGATTTGAATTCAAAATTTTTTTTCTCGACACAAAAGGGAAAAACCACACCCTTGTTTTAAACGTTTTTTAGTGATTTTTAACAAAGTAATAAGTAATATAGACGTGTTTCAACATATATAAAAAACTCGTATTGGCAATATAAGGTGAAGCCGAAAGAAAAGCTAAGGGAGCTTGGAACCTATTATCTAGGTCTTCGAGAAAAATCTTCTAAATGTCGAAAACAAAAAGGTTATATTTCATGATTTTATTTATTAATTAGATGGCTAAGCCCCCTCAGATTTACCACTTACTAGGGTTACTCGATCAGTTTGGGTTGGGTTTCTGGTAGTTTTCGTTTGGACTTTTAAAAACCTAATGAAGGCGCCTAGAATCACCTTCCAAAATTAATGATCGAATACCTGAAACGTCCTGTATATTTCCTTAAAAATCTAGGTGTGTTTATATTTCCCACTTTTCGCTCGGATAATTAAAAAATATGAAGCATATCATTTTTTAATAACTAATAATAACAATAATAAATAATTGTTAGCCTAAACATTTTAAGTATCGTTTGATGAACCCGAAAAGTATATTATTCATCGGGAGTGCATCCAAAAATAAACACAAAAATATTTACATCAAAAAGATCGTAAAAATATCGCAGTTAAATTTCGAGAAAATTTTTATGTTAACTACAGGATGTATTTAAAACTCGTATAAAAACTAAAATAACTCAGAGTTATTAATATTAGGGGAAGTCGGGGTTAAGCATTATTTATTTATTTATTAAACTGTCTATTATATTGACTACACCTCTATGTACTATTTTTTGACTTGTGCGCAATCATATGTACATGTACTTTTCATGTATATATTATTAGCATCAATAAAGATTATATTACATTACATTACATTACATCCCATAAGTCCAGGACTTGTGTGGGCTAGTAGCAGAGGGAACCACCGGCTTATACTGACTTTCGAACCAGTTTCTAGGGAGCGTCCGTTTCCCTCGTAAAATAAATAGAGAAAACTATAGTTGGGAGCAGTATTTTTTGTTGCGGTTACAGCATATTATCCCTTTTATACAGAACGACCCATTTTACTTCGACCTTATGAGGCTTTACTTTACTTTGAGCTTAAGTTAAAAAAAAACATGTATGAAACCTATTATTATTATATTTATGTATCTACGTAGTTCGGTAATAAAATTCAATTGAAATAGGCGTGTATCATAAACACATGTTATTATTAAATTGATACAGTGTACTTTTGTTTATTTATACTAGGGTGGGTCAAAAAATGTTTTTTTAGTTAGGTTTTCGGGTAGGGCTAGAAGGCTTCTCAATGCGTTAGAAAATAAACCTATAAATTTTGGGGAACATCTCCCAGAATCAACCGGAAAATCGAAATATTCCACAGTGGGTCAGGAAAAAAAAATTCTGAATTTTTGCGTACGAGTAATTTGATACCGCTGATTTCGAATAAAATAACGAAAAAATTTAAAAAAAATTTCTGCGCCATTAGGGTGGTCCCAAATTTTATTTTTTCTTCGATCTTTCTAAAAATGTGTAAAATGGCTTCTTTTGATTACCTCCGCCGTTGAGGAGGGAGTCAACCTTGCAATTTTGAATTTTTAAGTTATTGACATTGGTCTAAGGGGAGGCCTTATCAGTTTTTTGTCCAAAACTTTTTTCCTGTAACTTTTGTAATTTTATTTTTGGAATATGATTCCTCAGTTCAAAATACATAAAAAAGGTACTCTTGTTCTAATACTGTAGGATTAACCGTTTTCCAGAAAAATGCACTTGAAGGTGAAATAACACGTTTCGAGGACGAAAAATTAAATACTAAAATGTTAAAAACCAAAATTTCAATGATGCAGGGTTATCAAAAACCAAGAAAAAAAGTTTCTATACATGTAGGTCGAAACATCGCTCTTAAAGCTACTATTGCCCTTTAATAATAATAATAATAATTTTTCTTCCTCAAACTCAGCTTCAAATGAATTTTTCTCGAAAACGGTTAACAAGAGTACATTTTTTAGGATCTGAGGAATCCTATTCCAAAAATAAAATTACAAAAAAGTTACAAGGAAAAAAGTTTGGGACAAAAATCTGACGGATGGATTTTTTTTAAATTGTTAGAATTAAATATAGTTTTTGGCAAAAATTGAAATTTTGTACGCGAGAAGTAAAATAAGGCACATTTTTAGAAATAGTGGTTTATATTAATTATACAAAAATGCATACATATTCACAAATTATGTTTTTTAAATAGGTAGATAAACATTTTAACTAGAACTACAACTTTTTACAAGTAACTTACAATAATATATATTATATTTTATTTTAAAAGTAATAAATAGGTAAAGTTCAATTCAAAACTAACACTTGCCAATTTGGACACTGAAAAACTATAGGCCTAAATGATTGTTTTTTATTAATTTTTTATATGTATTTTTTTATTTAATAAAGAATATATTCTTATATATATATATATAAAGTATATTTTTGGCAGTAAACAAGTTGCACATGTTTTAACCCTTAATAACAAACACATATCATAATATACATATTATGTTCAGAAACAGGCATTTTTTTTTCGTGGAAATTAGCTTTTTGCATATAAACTATCGATAAACGTAAAAAATAGATGTTTTTCCTAACTTAAGATTTTTTTCTGTCATGATAAGAAAAAGTTAAATTGCGTCTTCTGTTGTTAAGGGTCAAAATGATAACAAATCAAATTTTTACAGAATTTTTGAACAGCGCGTTTTGAATTTTTTGTTTTTAATAGTTTTATTTAAATATAAATTTAGTATGCATTGTATTTTGTGCAATAAAGGTCCAAAATTTTTGTAACATTAATGATTATTTATTAATCATGATTAATAAATTTATATATACAGAATGTCTCGATCCATGGATCCAATAAGAAAGCGCTTATAAGATTTTTTTTTAAATATAGGGTGCGCTTTTAGGGTCACTTGAACCAACGACGGTCTAACTTTAAACTTGGATTAAGTTAACGGTGGACTAATCAAAACGCAGCATTTTTAGAACACAGTTTAGTCGAGTTAGTTCCAGTTTAAAAGTTGGTGCAAGTGGTGGCCCTTAATGGTATGCACTATACAATTTTTTTCTTTAATGGTACAGGTTCTTAAGATGCTTTTCATGCATATTTGGTTAACACCATTTGCGCTATAACTTATTAACGCTTTAACTTTTGTGGACAGTTGGCTAATGTTATAAGAACGTTTAGCATCTGACCATCAAAAGTTATTTCTATTTTATTTGGACACACAGTACATTTTTTACTACGCGTAGTAAGCAAGATGTGTAAAGTCATCTTGTACCTAAGTCAATTCTACACAATTAAATACATAAAAGCGTTCAAAAGTTATGCAGCTTTTGTTTCATCAAATTTGCATAAAATACACTTCCTTCTAACTTTTTACTTTTGAGCGAAGAAAGTAGTGTTGGTGTTGGCAAAAAATAGTTGATAATAGCCCCAAATAAATGCAAATTGATTTTAAGAATAAAAATTAAAAACTTAAAAAGTTATAGTCTGGAAAAATATAGGGGAAATCAGGGAATTTAATACATCGGGAAAAATCGGGGAAAGCTATATAATATATAGCTTTTTTTTATACACATATATAAAAATTAGGAATTTTTTTGAAAAGTCCGATTTTTTTTTAATCAGGCTGGCATTCACACAACTTCTATTTTTAAGTGGCCCGGAAACTCCCCCTTTTTGTGTCGCATGAATTTTCTCCGGAATTTTTATCAAAAATAAATTAGACATTGAAAGGACTAATAGTATGATATTATAATACCACAATTATACAAAAATAAAAAAAAAATAAAGTCCTGGATTTTTTTTATTTGGGGAAAAAGTTAGGGAAGTTAAAAAGAAAAAATAGGTGGCCACCCTAATAATAGTTAATAATTAAGAAGCAATTATTGCTTACTTGGACAAAAAAAATACCTTTTGACCTAATTATCTGCGAAACTTCAGTTAGTAAACTTTGTACTAAAATATAAAGGGTGTCCCTTTAAAAAAGATTAGAATGATTTCTGGAAAAAAAGATTTCAGAAAGTTAACCTAATGAATCCTTAATTAATTAATAAGAAATTAGGGAAAACGTTCGAATTTTTGAAAAAAAAAAAAATACGCTAGCTTAAGATTAGTAACTCCTTTAAATTAAGCAAAATTAAAATTATTTTTGTTATTAACCTCTTTTTGTCTATATTGTTTTAATAGGGGATTTTGGGCTAAAAGACAAAAATATATTTTTGTATAAAAAAATGCAAAACGACAAAAAGAAATAAATTAGTATTTTTTTGCCCTAATATTTTCTTTTTCACACACAAATTGACGAAATTATTAGTAAATGTAACAGCTTATGATACAGAAGGGGAGGGGGTAAAATTTAAAAAAAAATGCGTTACGTTATTTAAGGAGAGCCCCTAAGGTAAATAAAAGCTGCCTCTTCAGTAAAAAGTTGAAGTAGGTGTACCAATAAAAAAAAACTGTAGAGTATTTTAAGGTAATATTTTTAGGGGACATTATATTATGCATAAATAGTGTTATTTAAAGAAACCAATAAAGGTTAATTTACCCAATCATTAACACTAAAATAACTAAGAATTAAACCAGTGAAAATGTTCAGTTAGTTTAGACCCTTAAGAGTCTTGATTCAAGACTTAAATTGTAATGCAAAAATAGGCTAAACTGTGTTAAACCATAAGTTAATTATTTTCAGTTAAATACGTCATTAAGCGTTGTTTGGTTAGTTAATACCAAAGCGTTCGTACGTTATCTTACTTTTAGTTTAATGTTTTATTTTATAAAAAAGATTTGTTTATGTATAATTATAACTAAATTGACTATCACTGAATTCAGAACTTAACTATTTAATTGTCAGATTTAAAGTAAAAAAACTGTTACTAAGAATTTGACCAAGAGGATACAGGGTGTCCCAGCCAAGACAGATCAATCGTTTCTTGGCGGCGTTATTTATTTACATGCTAAAAAAACATATTAATATTAATTTAGATTAAAAAAACAGTAGTTCCATCTAGGAAATAGTTTAAGTACTTTAAGCCCTTAACCATAGACGTGAATAAATAAATATATTTATTTATGTATACATACTGTTATTTTAACAAGATCATAAATTAGGATTAATCCAAATGAAATTATTTATAATTTATACACAAATTATGAAACATTATTTGATAACTTTATAAAGAATAAAAATATGTTTTCAATTTTATTATTTAAATTAAAATTGTATATAAAAATGGTGTCAAGTAAACTGTATCTCAAAAATAAAAGCCAGTAGAAAACTTTTATTTATGCTTGTTGGAAGTACGATAACTGACAAATTTTATTCCGATAGCTTTAATAATAACGCCAAAAAACGATTGATCTGTCTTAGCTGGGGCACCCTGTATAGGTATGTGTCATCTTTGGAACTGTTGCAGTTTATTTAAACTGTTTTATAGACAGAACTTTAAGTTAGCATAAATAGATCTGTTTAATTTATAACTATGCAACAACGAACCTTTTAGGTTTGATCATGTATAATTAAAAACTTAACCAATGAAGTTTCTTATCGATACATCAGTTCTAAACTGTTGCTTTTCGAAACTAGGTTAATGCGCATCAAGTCACCGGAGTTTCGGAAGTACATGGCCACTTGTTGAATTGACCTAGTTTCGACATAAAACAGTTTAGAAGTGAGGTATCGAAATTTTAACTGAGTTGATTAAAATTTTGCCAATAGTTTAATTGGGTTTTAATGGTATTTTTGCAAATTGGTGTATGATGTTACATTTAAATAGGTTTTTTAAAATTATTACAAAACATTTCATTAAGTGTACAAAGCGGAAATTAGTCACATGATATTATATCATCATAATCATATACAGTGTGTAACAGTAAAACATGTTCATCATTTACAAAAAGTTTTACTTTCCCTTAGACATATAGGGAATTCTAAGATAGCTAAGGTATCTTGCCGGGTATGATCAAATCGCAAAATAAAAATATTGAAAAAAAAAGTAAAAATATATGAAAATTTTTTCTTTTATATAAAAAAATATTTAAAAATATGGTATATTAACCAAATTAATAGTTTTTACCAAATAACCCCTTCCCGATTTTAATTTTTAAAGTCCAAAATGATCAAAATTTGTGTTACGTAATACTTGAACGTTCCCTTACTGTGAATAGTACATAATCGAATGCGTAGCATTACATATCTTCACGGATTGTTTATAAATGTTATTATAAACCTTGAAAGTGTAGGCCCTTTCCTATCACAGGGCTCTCATTTAAAATGAATTAGTATGGCCTGTTTTTCTTTTATAGAAAAGGGCCCGTAAAAATATAAAGGGTCCCATTTAATTTTATATCAAAGGATCTGCATAAAAAAGGGAATTAGAAGGGCACGGTTTTCTAGAAAAGAGCATGGATAAAAAATTAATTGATCGCAGAAGAAAATAGTTAAGGTCTTTTTTACATGCTTTCGTGGCCTCCCATTGGTAGTTTCGCGGGCTTCCCTATGTAATTTTGCGGGTCCTCTTTAACCGTTTCACGGAACCTCCCTTGTCCATTTTGCGGCCTTCCTGAGGGCCTTTCCGGACCGGGCCCCAAGTACCCACCGCCACTCCGAATAATTTTCTCATTTTAAAAAGTTCACCCTGTATATTTGTTATGTTGTAAAAAAATATTTTTTCTGTTACACACTGTATAAAACAACGCTATAAATTATTCAGATTCTCCATCTTGTTTTATAACATTATAGTTGGATTTTTTTGTTTTGAGCATTCTCAAAAAGGATCCAAGCGCGAAAATCGAACGCCTGTGTCTTTGAATAATTTCAGAGTACAGAGTTTCGCGCAACACTTTTCTGTCCAAGTCACGTGTTTTGTTCACTGCCCCCCCAGAACTCCCCGACACTGCGGCCGGCACTTTACAGTCCATTTTTGTAGAAAAAAGTAAAAAAAAAATCTTAAAAGTTTTTTTTACGAACGTGTTTTTTTTTAACACCCTGTATATATCACAGCTTATTTTTATTCTTGTTTTCTTGTATAAATATTTATATTTAAATGATTATTCTTCTTTTTTTAAATATATTTAAGGCGTTTTTTTTAACAATTTAAGCAAAAGGCATGGATCGATACGTATATTTTTCTATTTTGTTTTTATTTAGTCTTTATTTAGTTATATATATTTTTTAATTTAAAAATATTCTTCCACAAATAAAAAAACTTAAAAACCGACGCTAGAATTATTTTCACTAGTTTTACTTGATGATTTCAGCTTTTAAATTTTCCAAAATAAAAAAAAACAACATTTAAGCTTCCAAGGAATTTTTGTTACTGTTCCCGAAAATCACTATTTTCTTTAGTTTGGTACAAAAATCACTTTAGTTGTAATTTTTCTTTCACTAGATTCATTTTTTGTTTCAGCTTTCAGATTTTGGTGATGTTCTTTAAAAAAAATGACACATTGTACCTTGTAAGCAACTCAAAATTATTGTTGAAGAGTTTCTGAAAATTAAATTTTTTCAGTATAGTTGCTGAAAATTAAATTCTTTCAGTAGTTGTTTTGTTCTTTAAAATAGCGCTGTTTTGTAGAAGTGTTTTTCACTTGTTTTCTTTGATTTCAGCTTCCAAATTTTTGTAGTTTTTCCTGAAAATCAAGATTTTTTTCAGTACGATATTTTTTTGTTCACTTTTGGAACAAACAGCACTGTTTTGGTAGTTACGGATATTTTTTTACAAATTTTCTTTGTTGATTTCAGCTTCCAAATTTTTGTAATGCTTTTCAAAAAAATTTTCATACAACATTTCACCTTCTATCGAACTCAAAATAGGGTCTAACGACCAACTTGAACTTTTTGTTACTTTACTGTCGTATAATTGTTTAAACAATTCCTGAAAATCGCTTATTTTTTCAGTACGATATATTTGTTTTAGTTGTTTGGAACAAACAGCACTGTTTTGGTAGTTGTTTGTAGTAAGTTTGACAGACTTACGGTTTTTCGAAATTTCTCGTTTTGGTTGATTTTCGAGTTGTTGTTGTTCGGTGTGATCCGTGAGTTGGTATAGGTTGTTGGTGGGTTGTAAACTGGTTAAAGTGTGGTTCGGTTTTTGCAAAACTATTTTTCGACCGTGTAAACTTAAACTATTCACATAAAGGTGTTTGTCGGAATTTTGCATTATTTTTCGAAATGTTTTTAGGTCGGAATTCCGCTTTGATCGTCCGACTCAAGTACACGTAGTGAAGTTCGATCGATATTTGAATGGTGCGCGTTGAAAATAACATGCAGGCCCGGACTGGGACGTTCAATTACGCGTAATTGGGGCATGTACGACGTAGATTTTACGCCGTACATACAAAATCTGTGGTTTTTATGCGTTACAGTTTTTGGACCCTACAGTTTTTGGAAATTACAGTTTATGAATTTTGAAAAAATAACTGCTAAGTAACTACTAGTAAAAAAATATCCCGAATAATTCAATTTTCAAAAAAAAAAATAATAAAAATCTTGAAATTTTTTAAAAAGAATAAAAATAATTTTTTAAAACAGATTTTTGACAAAAAATAATGTTATGATCGGCAGACTAACATCCTTACTCTTAATTTCTTGACCATTAGCAAAAATAATTCGCATACGCTGCTGCTAAGGAAGCTAATATGTGATTGGTTGTACCTTAGCAACTGCGTATGCGAATTATTTTTGCGAATGGTCAAGAATAGAGACCCTGAACTTATAAAAAACGTCATCATACAAAATGTTTGTTGTCTTGCTTTAGGACCCCGGGACCCAAATTTTTTTGTTCGGCCCCCCTGGAGCCCGGACCCTTTTTCCCCCTTTCGCCATATGTATCACAGATGTGGTAATTGTTTGTTATTTCTGTTATTGTATGCTTTTTCCCACTGCACAAACACGGGTAATATGGCACTCCATAACACTAGGAAACAAACTTTTTTGCCCCGATCGGAAAGTAAATTTTTCTTTACTAATTCGAGGGCGTAGAATCTGAATCTAACATTAGAAAAATTCCAGCACCTCACAATTTAATATGTTAAAAAGAAACATTTTTAATTAAAAAAAAACAATTTTCAAAAAAAAATCAAAAAAATGTTTTAAAACAAAAATAATTTTTCCAATATTCAAATCTTTTTTGAAAATATTCACAGTGTGATTTTTAATTTACTATCTTGCTTGAAAAAACAGACCATAGTTTTTATTTTTTAAAATAATCCCATGTTAATCAATGAAAAAATTTTTTTTTGAGGTTGTCGCGATATTTAATACCACCACTGTACAAATACCTTTTTAACGTTTAAGGTCTTGCCAGAAGATCCAAGAGCTAGACGATTATTTGTGACGTCAGGCGGGCTAAAAAGAGTCCAAGAAATCGAGGCCAAACCTGGAACACAACTTATGGAATACAAAACTATCATCAATGCGTCGTTCCCCGAAGAAGTTGTCCGGTTTTATTCTCCAGGATATTCTGACGCGCTGTTGGAGCAGGTCGAACAATATTCACCACAGGTATACCTGTATACATTATAATGTACAGGGAGATTGTGAAATGAGGTTTTAAAGGGCGTGATATATATAAAAAATAGAATAGAATAGGGGCTGTCCATATATTACGTAACGTAATTTTTCAAAAAATTGACCCCCCCCTGTGTAACGCGTAACAATATAAAAATTTTGTTTCGCAATAAATTTAACTGTATTCTCACTATTGATTCGTTTTTCTCGACAAAACAAACATGAACCTAAAATATAGTATAACATAACATTAAAAAAAAATTACACGAAAAAATCACTCAAACTTTAAAAAAATATTCATAATCAATATCACACAAGGAAAAAATACTAGGTACCTCTTTTTATCTTAAATTTTGTTGGTGGGTGCGGTTATATGTTATATGCCTTTTCCGATAAAACTGGATATAGGTAACCAATTTTGTTAAGGAGACAGTTTCTAATAATTTTTGTTTGGATCATTTTTTTAATATATTAATAACAATCGAGTTATAAATATTCAAAAATTGCCATGTTGGGGGTGAAATTGGTTTTTTTGGTTATAAGCAAACTTGTAGCTTTTGAAATTGTCTATAAGTTTTATATATTAGGCATTTTTAAAAGTATTTTGTTACAGTTACAGTGGACGGTGAAAGTCGAGTTGCGCCCTCTGTAACCGTACCAAAGTACCCAGTCCGCACATATATGGATGCAACATGGTAAAGAAAGATTTTTTAGGTAACATGTGCCATATTACATGAGACATAACATACATATGTATGCTACATAACATGCCCTATAACAGAAAGATTTTTTACGTTACATGTGCCATATTACATAAGATGTAACATACATATGTATGGTACATAACATGCAATATTGCATGTTATGTATCATATATATGGTACGAGAACATATACGATACATAAAATGTTATGAATTCAATACTAAATATGGCGTCTATATTATTTTAATTTTTATAGGTTAGAATCACTAATATTCTTAAAATTGTTGTTAATAATAAAAGTTTTACCCTTAAGTAGTAGAAACGCATGTATTTTTAGACAACTAAACCGATTTTAGATAATTTTAGACAAAAAATTAAAATATATATATTTTTTTTAAATGATTATTTGCTATTTTTTCTCTAAAAATTGGCTTTTTATGTGGCCCATGATTTTTAAGCCTGGTAGAAAGTTTGCTTTCACAGTAAAAATGCACATCGTATAAGAATTTTGCCTGATGGATGCTACATATAAAGATATTTATATACTTTAATTATTAGGTTTATCAAAAAGACGTAAAAATGTTTACCATGTCTAAATCTATCATGCACTCCATAACAAGTAAAATTCGGAAACGCCTACTTTTATTGTTATGTACCTAGTATGTATCTGATATGTAGCATGTTATGTAGCTGATACATAACTTGAGGCGGAATTGTTAAAGTCCAAGGACTATACATGGACTATAAAAATTACATGTCTGCAACATCACATAGAACAGTGGTTATGTACCTGCTATGTTCCTGCCATG
Organism: Brachypterus glaber; assembly: GCA_958510825.1. Classification (NCBI taxonomy): domain Eukaryota; kingdom Metazoa; phylum Arthropoda; class Insecta; order Coleoptera; family Kateretidae; genus Brachypterus; species Brachypterus glaber. Next base: position 28,711,283 of record OY294053.1, read on the forward strand.
TATTTGTGTTGACTGGGTACCTATGAAATTTTATATGAAACTTATAATTTTAGGAGCTACAAGTTTTCTAATAACCACTTTTATAGTCCTTTGAATAATTTGGCTAAAAAATGGAAAAACCCAATTTCATCTCCAACATGGCTATTTTTAAATTAACTCAAATATTATTAATATATTAAAATAATTATTCCAACAAAAATTGTTGAAAATTTACTCCTTAACAAAATTGGTTATAATAAAAAGTCCAAACCAATTATGCATTTTTATCGTAGGATGCATATTAAGCAACTCGCCCCTAAAATTCAAGATAGCGGACAGCCCTTACGCAAATCGCCCGGTGAAAAACTAACAGCTCCTAGGAGTATTCTGTTACCATCCACTACTACCCTTTAAAATACCAGCCCGTCTACATTTATTGCAATTTACCATTATTTGACTGGACTAAAACTACAAAGGTTCCGTCGTTAGGTGAAAGTAGGGTTCCTCAATCAGATAGACGGTTTTTACTGGAAGTTAAAACTGTCAAAGAGATTGAGGGACTCTAGGTGAAAAAATTTTTGAAATCGTTCATTACTTTCAAAAGTTGTAAGCTTTAAATGCATATTTTTGTTTTAGTTGATGACGGTGTTCAGAGAAACGAACAAAAGTGAAGAAAAACTACAAACTGACATCGATATGCTTATGAATGAAGCCGATTCTGAATGTGGCCAAGAAATCCTTAATATTGTGGACTGTCATGATTGAAGATAATACATTTTTTATATTTTACTTTATTTTTTAACAATTTTTGAATGTTATACCATAACTGCTTTTTATTTAACATAGATGTATTTAAGAGCGGATCCACGGGGCGTTTACAAAAAAACAGGGCCCTAGAAAGTCTGGTCTAGGGAAAAACGTCATGCAGAGGGAACACATGTTATATAAATTGAGTTATCGTTTTTGAGGGGGAGCACCCCCCCTTCCAGTGGTGATCATAGGGGGTTGTAACCCATGTATACATGCCCCCCGAGTCCATAGCTATGGACTATTTATAAATATATATATCTTTACAACCTGGTTGTACCATTGTTTAATCATTATGATTTAGCACTTTTAATACCACTAGCACTTTTAGCACTTTTAATACCACTAGTGCAATAATTATTTTTCTAAAATGCCTAGAATTTGTTTAATATTAATATTAAGTTTTATGATAGTTGTAGATAAAATCTTGTATATTATACCTACATATGATATGCAAATCACAACATTTATCTGGGGGGGTGCTCTGTACCCCCTGACATGATTTTTAGCACCCTCTGGCAAAATAAGCTCTAAGCACTTGCACAGGGGGTGCTCAAGTCAAATCAGAAGCTACCTTACATTAAAAAATAATAATACGGTAAGTAATGTAAATTGAGGCGTAAAGGGAAACTGGTCAGTAAATTGTTTACTTGGTGATGACCTTTTTTTAGTCATCAAAATTTTACAGTGAGGGATAACTGTGGTTTTTATTTAGAAAATTTATCAATTTTTAAATTTTATTTGGGAAATATTTGCTTTGCCCCAACCCCTACCCAATGCTTCGGAGCACCACTGAAAAAAAATTATTTTTTTTGTTTTAAAAAAATATTCATCTTCTCAAAAATAATATATAATATATTTTTTTCTTCTCATTGTTTTCGTGTTCCAACTGACCTGACATGAAAGTCCTGCAGGCGCTTTAAGTAAAATATAGTTTAGTGTCCATTTACTTTATTTTTTAAATTATAATTTTTGACTCCCCGCGAAATGAATACCTCAATTCAAGCTTTGCTACATAATCGGTATCTGAATTGTGAAAACTGTTAAAAACTTATTAAAATAAATGTATTAACAAGGAGCGCATTCGCCATTTTTGTCTTTCACAGATTTTCACACAGATGTCGCGATTTTCAACTCTTCGAAGCAATGGCGCCAAAAGCAGAAGATGTCCGTCTATTTACATTGAAGTTCAGCATTTATGGCTAAATTATGGTTTAAGTTAAAGATATTATTGTTCAGGTATTTGCAGTTTTTCGCATTAGACTCCTATTAATCATTGTAAATGTTTTTACGTTTTATAATAAAATTTTCGACGTAGAATTTTCCTCGATTTTCCTGGTTCTCAAGAAGTTTTAACGTATTCAGAGATCGAAATTGAGTATAATTCGCTCTTAAATTACATAAATTTAATAAAATCGACAATTTTCGTGTAACAATTGTATTAATTTATTAAATACTTATCAACATTTTTGATTTCCCCCCGAAAAGAAAAATTTCGCTGACGTCAATCTGCGCAAGGGGTTTGCGCAGCGTCGAATCTTAATGCCGCCAAGATGGTCGATGTCAAGCACAGAGCTCGCCATTTCAAGTTAAATCAACGTTTTTATTGTTCAGGTAAGTTCTATTGTTGTATTTAAACCTTTATTACCACTTCGAAAATATTTATACGTTTTCCTGTAATGTTTTTCTTCTAATTTTGCATAATCGCAGCAAAGAGGCTTGCAACAGTACACCATTGTTTTTCTCACAGGTAGGCTTTATAAATGGGTGGGTTTTCTGTAGTATTATGCGTCTTTTAGGAAGTTTTAATGCATTCAAAGGTTGTATTTTAGACTAATATTTGCTTTTAAGTTACCTAAGCCAATTTTTTGTGGAGCAGCGGTTACTAACCAAGTTAGGGGAATGTGTATTTCTTTCTTTTTTTTAACTCATCAGTTAAACAGATAAAGAGATACATACAGGTTAACCGGTGTTACCACAAAAAATTGACTATAAATTCAATAAAAACGGTCTTTTTTTAAGTAGGCTTTGACATGCGCAAGGCGTCTGCGCAGCTTCACTTTTGTGGCCGGCCATCTCTTCTCGATAGAAGCTAACACAGTTAAGCATTTATTTCCAAATATCGTTTAAATTTACGTTTTTATTATTCAGGTATGTGAAATTTTTGTATTTGGACTTTAATTAACTCTTTGTAAATGTTTTTACGTTTTTCCGATATGTTTTTCCTTATAATTTTGTATCATTGCAGCAAAGCTTTGTGCACAGCTCTTGTTTTTCTGTAGTATTCTGGGCCTTGTAAGAAGTATAATTGCATTCAACGGTTGTATTTTAGATAGTAAGTTGACTATGTTTGTTTTTAAATTATATAAATTCATCAAAATCGATTTCTTGAAAGTGTTTTGAGGCAAGCGGTGACGTCTCTCTTATAGTGACGCATATATGCGAAAAGAATTTTCACAGCTTCATTCCTTTTGTTGCAATGTACACAAGCTATAGCTTGTGTACATTGCAACAAAAGAAATGAAGCTGTGCCAATCCTTTGCGCATATGTGCGTCACTATAATAGAGAAGTCACGACAGAACACCCCCGCTTGCCTCAAAACACTTAAAAAATTGATTTTGTTGAATTTATATAATTTAAAAATCCTGTGTTCTGAAGCCAGATTAGGAGTCAGTGCTTCAAAATGTTCAAAATTTTAAGTTATTTTCAGACGGTGCGTTGCGCCGGGCCGTAAATTGGGCGGCAGGGCGCACGTACACCTTAAGCCAGACCCCCGTTGGTTGTTAAAAATTTTTTTCCGTGGCCATGTGTTATTATAAGGGATAATTTTTTATTTTGTGCAGTTTTGTCCAATTTTGTTCAGTTTTGTCCAAATTTGTCCGGTTTTGTCCACCGGACTGGGCAATTTTAAAAAAGTGGACTTTTCACAACCTTGTATGTATGTTAATTTGTTGTATTTTTTTTTCAGATTTAGTTTCAATAAGCAGATGAGCAGTCGGGAGCAGTTTTCAAAAAATGCGTTTTTATCTTTTTTGTCAGTAATTTAAGGCATCCCCAAAAAATCTTCGCCAAATACGGAAAAATGGTTTTTCATCAAAAATTACAGGTCTTTAAAATGGTAGCTTCCCTGAAGGACCCTCATTGATGTTACAAGGCCTCAGTTCTTACGTGGTAAGGTATAATAATATATTTTTATAATAAAAAATACTAACTAAAAAACTATTTTTTTCGTCTGTCCGCAGAAATTTTTGACGATAACTCGAAAACAATTTGAGCTAAAGACTAGGAGTCAGCGCTTCAAAATGTATAAGAATAGTATAGGACGGGATACGTCAGACCTAAGGGTGTGCGCCGCGAAAATTTTCGTGGCGTGACGCTGCGCCTGCTAAAATTATTTTGTTAAAGAAAATTTTAAGTAAAATTAGAAAAATAATTTTAAAGCTTTACCAAATGAATCATTTTGTTATTTTCAGACTACGCGCTGCGCCGGCTGTAAATTTGGCGGCGGGACACTGTATGTCGGCGGCGGCGCGCACGCACACCTTAGCCAGACCCCAGTTGGTTGTTGAAATGTTTTTTCCGTGACCATGTGTTATTATAAGGGATAATTTTTTATTTTCTTCAATTTTGTCCGGTTTTGTCCACCGGACTGGACAATTTTAAAAAAGTGGACTTTTCACAACCCTGTATGTATGTTAATTTGTTGTATTTTTTTTTTTTTCAGATTTAGTTTCAATCAGCAGAGGAGCAGTCGGGAGCAGTTTTCAAAAAAAATGCGTTTTTATCTTTTTTGTCAGTAATTAAAGGCATCCCCAAAAAATCTTCGCCAAATACGGAAAAATGGTTTTTCATCAAAAATTAGAGGTCTTTAAAATGGTAGCTTCCCTGAAGGACCCTCATTGATGTTACAAGGCCTCAGTTTTTACGTGGTAAGATATAATAATATATTTTTATAATAACAAATACTAACTAAAAATTTTTTACGATAACTCGAAAACAATTTGAGCTAAAGACTCGAAAATAAAATACATACTAAAAATTCAAATTTTCTCCTGTCCGGAAAAATTTATAACTGATAAGCAGTACCCGGCGTATTTCCAGTTATAGTCCAGTCTTCAGTTCAATAAAAGAGCCTTTACCACCTGGAAATAATTCAGGGATTTTTGATTTTTGGTTTATTGAGTAGGGTTAAGGCCGCAAATAAAAAAAAAACAATTTTTCGATGTTGAACTCGATTTGGAACTGTCATTTTTAATCGGCCTTAAACCCTACTCGATAAACCGAAAATTAAAACTCCCTGAATTATTTCCAGGTAAAGCCTCTGTTATAGACCTGAAAAGTGGACTACAACTGGAAATACACCGGGTACTGCTGATAACCACTAGTGCCCTCTCTAGAGAGCATAATAAAATCTAAAGTTTTTAATTTTTTTTACAAAAATCAATTCTTTCATGTTCTAAGTGAATAACTATGTAAAAAGAGCTTCTATACGACAGTCAGGTTGGTTAAATGTAGTTTAAAGTATTTATTTATTATAATCTTTTCTTTCAAAAACATTTTGAGTTAAAGACTCGAAAACAAAATGCCAACTAAGAAACTGAATTTTTATCTGTCTGGAAAACTTTATTATCATGATAGCTGACTGAAAACGATTTCAGCTAAACCCAATAAAGAAACCCTATAAAGAAGAGAACTTCTAAATATGGCCACCGTTGGTATATTTGATTTTTTTTTTATTTTTTTTGTGTTTAAACTTTACTTTTCCATGTAAAAGTTTTACGTTAGTAAAAAATGTGTCGGTCTGTCCGGAAACAATGTGACCATGATAACTCAAGAACGCTTTTTTTCTGCCTAAACAAGTATTGCAAGCTCTGGTAGAAATCGGAAAAAAGTACCCGAATTTTACCAACCCGAAATAGGGTGGCTTTATCAAATTTAATTTTTAATTTTTACTTCCATGGAAATGTTTTAAAAATATTTTCTTTTTCCGTAAAGTCTTGTGTTAGCCAAAAATTTAAAAAATAAATTATTGGTTTTTATACTCCTAAAGAGATGATATTCGCGAAAAATATGTCTGTCCTGGAAACTTTGTGACCATGATAACTCAAAATCGTTTTTAGCGGTTCTGTATACAATGTTGAGCTACCTCTAAACATCAATCGTGTTGGTTCATTTTTGAGCTGCCACCTTTTTTTTACAAAGGAGCAACTTTTAAGCAACAGCGTTTTTGATTTAGAAAATCCGGATTTTTTTTGACATACCGTAACTTGCAGCTGCGAGTATACTCTAGAAAGCTGCTTTAAGCATTATGTATCTTGTTATAATTAATAACAATCCTTATAATAAATAACGATGCTTTTTTTTGTAATATTGTTTGTTTTTTTTTTCAGGTTCAATGTTCCTTATTTCAAAAAAGGTTAAAATGAAACTGGATAAACTGGTGTAGATATTTCGCTGCACAACTATGTAGTATTATTTACCTGGACATTTTATCACCTAAGCAGCTATTTTTTATCATGTAAAATTTATATGTGGATGTAATATGTAAAAAACTGTACAAGCCTATTCCTTACTAAATTGATGGACATAAATCATCATATTCCAGTGTAAAAGGAGAAGTCAAACTCAACAGGACAAAAAAAGGTGGGTTTATATGATCATGACAATTTTGAATTGGGGTCTTTGAATGAAGTGGCATTATTTTTCAACGAAAGATTAATTTCACTTTATTCAGAGTCCCTAATTTAATTACTGTGGTGATTGTATAAGTCCACTTAGAGGTAAAAAGTTAAAACAGCAACTTTTGTGAACAATATTTAAATTTGCAAATTCTCTGGCCAGTAACTGGAGGGTGATAGCAATGGGTTAACTTTGCGTTCAATGAATTGTAAACGGCTAAACTCTCAATAACCCAAAGTAGCACAAGTGTCTTTATTTTTATTATATTATTATTATTATTATTATTATCGTAGATCATTAACGACATCTAAGAGCGGCGAGATCGCCGAAGTATTCCGTGTCAATAATTTACGTATTGAATTACTTATACTGGGGGCTTGCTAATAAAAACATTTTGTTGTCAAGTTCTTATAAAGATACTTGTTATTTTTTGGGAAACATGCCATTGGATATGGTACTGGTTGAGTGCTAGACAGGAAATTCCGACTGAGTATGATTCAGTCCGTAGCGCCTTTCAGTACACAGTATATTTAATTCATTGGCGGCGCATGCAGGTGGGCAAACTAACCTTTTGGAATAGCGTCGTATTTCCATGTACTTGGAAGCGTACGGCACCTTTCCACCCGCTCAAAAGTGCTTCGGTGCTTTTGGTAAGGTAACTGGGGATCGCAGAGGCGATTGTGGCCTGGATAGGGAAAATTGGTGCCTTTGTGATCACGAAATCGAGGGTATGGGGTCAACTTATTGGAGGACCCTAAAATAAGCACCTGCTAGAAAGTTCCAAAAGAATTTTGTAGTTCTTCCGGGAGGAATATTATGGAATTTTTTTGCAACACTTTTAGTAGTTGTCTTAGTTTAGACTTCTGAGAATAGCGACCGGACACCGTGGTAACATTCGTGACCAAATCAAACGTATCAATTGTGTCAATTTCTAATCGCCCGTATGGGGTAACGGTTGTTTTTGATGCCTATCTTGACTTGTTTTGCTTCAGGGGAAATGCCTCATAGTGTAAGTTTCTCGCCTATGGGGGATTTTCTCTGCATAGGAATTCAGGTTTTAGTCACTTTTGCCTTTTGTCGAGATCCTTAGCCAGAACCGTTATCTTCCTCAACGGGACGAGGGACTTAGACAAGGAATTGTCATACAACATGGTATATCTAGTGTTTGTCCAGTGCACATCCATTTCGCATGTTCATTAGACAACCAAATGCTCGACTTTACCAATTTACCAGACAACTGATGGATATCTCTTGGAACTAATTGATTGATCCATCAGATCTACATCAGCTGTCTGACTGGGCATTTAAATTTCTAATGCACATCTGACATGGAAGTCAGTTCATTCATTTTTTTTTAAATTTATTTAGTCATACATTACAGGTAAAGGTATACTGAGCCTTAATTACAGGGTGCCCACAGATCGGGAAAGTTAGGAAAATCAGGGAATTTGGTCAACTTTAAAAAATTAGGGAAATCGAAATTAAACTCAAACGAGCAAAATAAATATTTTTTAATTTTTTGAAAAAACTATATTTATCATAGTGATAAATATTCTTTTGTTTACAGCTTTATGTTTATGTTTAGCTCCCTTCACGTCTTAAAAAAACTTTTTTGTATGTAGGTATTAAAATCAGGGAAAATCCATCCATCAGGGAAATCTTATTTTGCAAATCCTGTGGTCACCCTGCATTAGATGTACTGTGATTGTGTGTGTTGTCTAGGTTCATTTTCCCTCTTTTGTGGTTGATAAAGACTGCAAACTGACTTTTCCACTTTAGCAGCCTGTGGCCTTTCTTACCGAAGCTTTTTATTAAAGACTCCGGGCTTCTTTAGTGGTTTGGTCGACCTGTAGTCCGTAAATTTACTTATTGTTCAGTTTTAATTTTTTACCTTTTGTTCCAGATTCGATTTATGTTACTAAGGACTTAATTGTACAGAAAATTGCATGATTGTGAATACATTTTTTTTTTGTTTTGTACTTCATTAAAAATAAAGATATTAGAATATTGAAAAGTACTTGTTTTAATTTTTAACTATGAACATATCCGCGCTGGTAGATTCCTTTAAATCTCCCTAGTAGTTCAAATGTATCATTAACCTCAACTTATTCAGGCATGCCATTAGCGAAACGTAAAAAATCCCTAGAGTTTTTAAAGTTGGCAACATTGATTTTAGCAATGTTGCCAATAGCGAAACATAACAATCCCCTAGAGTTTTTAAGTTGGCAACATTGATTGTAGCAATGTTGCCAATAGCGAAACATAACAATCCCCTAGAGTTTTTAAGTTGGCAACATTGATTTTAGCAATGTTGCCAATAGCGAAACATAACAATCCCCTAGAGTTTTTAAAGTTGGCAACATTGATTTTTTAGCAATATTGCCAATAGAGAAAATTTAACGCAAAAAATGTCATATACTATTTTAAGGGGTTGTAGTAGTACTGGCCGGAGTGCCTAGAGCAAAGGCCATAAAACAGAATTGGAATAAGGGGTTGTAACTGAAAAACTACGAGCTATCTAAAAAATTCTTTCAGATTTGAAATTAGGGGGGGCAAATCTAAGTGTAATATGTTTGATTCGGTAAGCTAAAAATGTATTTTTTGGGGACCCCATTTCACCACCTTTTCGGAGGTTCTAGCTTCCAAAGGAATCCGATTCAGGACCTGGTCATTTGCAAATAGCTTAATTTGAATGTTCTTTAATACATATATAAAATACAGCCGCGAGAAAATAATGAAAAAAAACATGGTCACCAGCTCTAAGGCTATTAGCGTTGAAACAAAAACATCCAGATATAAAAAACGTTACCCACTGTAGAAATTATGGCTATTATAAATATTAAAGCAGAGCTTACTTCTAGGCATGTCCAGAAGTCAACTGAGAGCAATAACGGGTATAATAACTGGGCACTGCTTACTGAATAAGCACACCAAATGGGACAGACAACGAGCCCCGTGTGCAGGAGATGTGGGGAAGGGGACGAAGAGCCCTACCACCTCATATGTGAATGTCCATCTCTAATAGGGCTAAAATGGAGGTACTTTGGGAACGACTCGCTGGAACCAAACGAGATCATGAACACTCCCCTGAAACCGTACCTGGACTTTATAAAAGAAACAGGGATGTTATGAGGAGATCTGTGCGGTCAACACACACCTAGGCACCAGGTGTTGAGGGCAGTGAACCCCGCACTGAACTAAACTAAAATTAAAGCATATATGCTTAGTTTACCGATATTCGATTTTTATCTTTTAAGAATACGAAAGTTTTTAATTTTTATTTATCGATAACTTTTTTCCCACCATACTCATTTAAATGGAATCATTAAAAAAAAACAGGATAAAAAGAAATAAAAATGTAAATATTTAAAACCTCACCTCAATGCGAGTACTGGAAATACGCCGAGTACTGATCATATCCTACAGTATGTATAACACTAGATAGTAGTAGAGTGCCTTAATGTGACGTTTTCTGTCAAGAATTATTTTATTATTATTATTCCTTACAGAGAGTGGCAAGGACGATAAATCTGATTTTGCTCTTATTAAATTACATTATAAACAGTATCACTAAATTGAAAGATTTCCAAATTTAAATTATAGTGATTGCTCAAGATTTTATAGGGTTGAATCAAATCTCCACGTATTCTTCTTTCAGAGAGTGTTGTCAATTTGCCTCAGTGTAGTCAAGAGGAGCTAGATCTGGTGGGATTTTTGTCATTCTCCTTTGTACTTTCTCCAAAAGCTCTATATCACCCACATATTCCAAAATTGGATGAACATATGCTTTATATGGTCTTAATATATTTTTTACAGAATGGTCTTTAAATGCTATTTGAATTAAATATATGTCAGACTTCGCTCTTTTCACAATTTTGGGAATATGGCTCTCCCACTTTAAGTGGTTCAAAATGATAATGCCTAGATCTCTTTGAGTAACTACTTAAAATCCTCTCCAAATAATGTGTAGTCAATTTTAGGATTGTTGGGGCCTACATGAAGGATGGTACACTTATTTGAGTTGAGTCCTATAAGCTATTTTCCTACAGAATTAATGTCTTCCGCAAATTGAGCGGCCTCTACAAGAGGGTTACCTGTCAAGACAGGATACGTCACATTAAGGCTCTCTAGATAGTAGGTAACAATTAGATAAAGGCATTGCAGTCATTCCATACCGTGTGGTCCAACAGTCACCCCTCTTAACTGTTGAACGAGTTGAGATACCGACTTCAAATTTAAAACTTAAATATAACAACTTAAACTATCTTTTAGCATATATTTTTTGCTCTTAAAATGTGGACAGGGGGGCATGGGGGGACATTTTCTTAAATGGAAAGGGGGATCGTGTGATACATCATTTTAAAGCTTGTAAAATTTTCTAACTATATAATTTTTTTAAACATTTTTTTGGGGGTATATAATGGGATTGAAAATGGGTATTTTCGTCAAAATGTCTTTAAAAAATCAAAATTTTTGAAAAATTAGTTTTTTTATGTTGCAAAAATGTAAATTATTTTTTTAAACTAATTTTAAATGATATAAATAAAAATTTACAAAATCTTTAAGTCGATTTTTAAGCAAAAAAAAATTGTAAAATTAAAACCTTATTTTTTTAAAATTAAAAGTAATATTTTTTAATTATATAATTAGAGAATTTTATAAGCTTTAAAATGATGTATCATGTTCCATTTAAAAAAATGTCCCCATTTGAAAAGATAGTTTGGATTGTCTTATTTAAGTGTTCCAAATTTAATATCGATATCTCAACTTATTTAAAATTATTAAATTATTTTTTTAAACTAATTTTTAATGATATAAATAAAAATTTACAAAATCTTTAAGTCGATTTTTAAGCAAAAAAAAATTGTCAAATTAAAACCTTATTTTTTTAAAATTAAAAGTAATATTTTTTAATTATATAATTAGAGAATTTTATAAGCTTTAAAATGATGTATCATGTTCCATTTAAAAAAATGTCCCCCATGCGAAAAGATAGTTTGGATTGTCTTATTTGAGTGTTCCAAATTTAATGTCGATATCTCAACTCATTTAAAAGTTAAGAGGGGGGATGACTTTTGGACTGCACTGTATGTTTACAAAGACTTGAACTTTTAGCGTAGATTTTTACCTAGAACAGTTAGTGACGTTTTTAACAAATGGGCTCGCCAGGGAAAATGTCCCATTCAATATGAAATATGTATAAAATCGAAGGGGTAACCAGCTAATGACCAAGGTTATCGTTTGTACTAGTTGTCATAAAGGTTCAGCCTTTTTTTATTATTGAAATTTAGTGCTTTTGCAATTAAATTATGATGAAAGAATGTTTTTAAGATGGGGCAGGGTGGTTATGTTAATGCATACTCAGGGTTAAATGTCCATGAGATAATGTAACAGGCCAGACCATTTAGGCTTTTAAAATTTTTAATTTTTAATTATTTATATTTGTAAAATTTTGATATAAAACATGTATACAGTATTCATAAAAATGGACGGATTAATATTTAAAAAAAAATATATAGTCGTTTTAAAAACTTAAGATACTAATAATACAAAAAATACACATTCTGACCATGTCAAATTAGTGGACCAGGATGCGATTTTTGATGGTTTTTGCTCTCGCGGGACAGAAAACATCAAAAATTACATCAAAGAACACTAAATTAAAAGTTCCGAAACTGAGCAGTTTTTTCTTTCTATAGGTTCTCTAATTTTTGCAGGCAATTTTCCAGAACATTGTGTTGGCAGTGAAAAAATGTATAACAAAATAGCTTGAGCTGTAACTGTTACAGTACTCAACATTGTTGGCAACTTTATAGTCTTGATAATGTACTACAAAAATAAGTTTTACCACTCACAGAGAGTAAAATTTGCTCACTTCGGCTTATTTTCGGCAGCTTTTCCGACATGGGCTTTTTAATTACTAAAAATAAACTTAAAAATATACATAATAATCTATATAAGCATAAAAATACATAAAATTTAATTTTATGTTTAACAAAATTACTTAAAAATGTATAAAAAAAATAATATACAGAGTTTTCCCAAAGTATATCATAATAAACCGTTTTAACAATTAATATCTTTATTATGTAGTGTATACAAAAACTCTAAATAAACTAACCAATTTGTTAAAACAAACTTCAATTTTACCTTTTAAAAGATCGCCTTATTTAAAAATATTTTTATATTTCACCCCACTAATGTATTTATTCTTTGGATAACTCTGTATATATATATGAACACTTGGTGTTTAAAATAATATAAAAATGAGATTTGAGTACAGATGTTTCTTAAATACCTAAGAATTGATTAAAAGGCACACTTTTTCGTTATAAAGCTCAAAAATAGTTTTTCTACAAACCTTAAAAATATTCTTTATAAAGTGAATATAATTAATTTTATTTATCTTAACGTTTGTAGAAAAAAAGTACAAGGCACGTGCTGCTAATGCGTTTTACACACTTATATGTAAACTATCCCATTTCGAAACTTGTATAAATAGCTGCAATAAAATATTTTAATTTGTGCTTGTTTTTTTTTAATATTTACATTTTAAAATTATATATTTTTTATTAATAATTTAAATGAGAAATTTAGTCCAACGTCCTAAAATCGTAAAAAATAAGGCTGATGCATTTAAGAAATGGAATTTCCCCAAAATTAAACGTCCGAAAATATTATTAATAGGTGCGTTAAATGAAGCTCAGCGAAAGGCAGCGAAATTCAGCTAAAACCATTAGTGCGTTGAACTGTCAACGTCAACTGTCAAATTTCAGTAGTTTGCTGAGTTTTTCTGGCAGCCAAAGAAAGCGATCTGAGATTATAATCTTCTATTTTTGCGTTTTTTTTTTTTGACATAAAGCTGTAGCTTTATTATCATTAACTTTTTTAAGAACAAAAGGGGCGACCTTTCTTTTTTTAGTCATTAATTTTTTTTTCGAAGAAAAAAGTTGCATTTTTAGGCTAAAACCAGTTGTCATTTTGGACCTTCTCCCCCCCACGAAGTCTTCTTCGCTACGGCCCTGTTTTTGTCGTTTGAACCCTTAAACCCATTCTTAAATGACAAATAATCAAGCTTAATTTTGCAAAAATCAACATAATTTTCAATTTTTAGTTATCCTGTTTCACGTAAAAAGTCAAAAATATAAATATATTATTTTAAATATAGGTAAAAATACCTATAGGTTGCGGTGATTGCGGTCCTTTTACACTCGAAGGACCAGGCTGAACATTTTCGTCTTCTTTTGTTGCTAGGGGTTGTAGGTTTAGGCCGGCATCGTGGACACCGTGCTGTGTGGGGTCGTGGGGCGAGAGCCCGCTAGAGACGGGACTGTCGAAGCATTCAGCGACTGCATGGTGCCCATCTTTAAAAAAAAAAGAAATTTTAGCAAACAAACATGATTTTTAAAAAGCCATTTTTTCCGGAATTCAACTGCTCACGCTATACTCGTCAACGATTAACGGGATTGAATAACGTGGAAGAAAAATCTGACTATGGATCATGGTAGTAACAATTAAAGGATTTTTTCAAAACAATGGGGTTCTTCCTTTCATATAACTTGATTTTTACTGAAAAGAGTGACCGCAAAAAAATAGGTTTTTTAGCCTGTAACTTCGACTGGAATTGATAAAATGTAACTAAAGTGCTCAAAATTTTTGTCTGGGTACTTGAATTGAATTTTATACTTCAAACTTTCTCACATTTTTTTAAACATAACTGGCTGGATCCCTTTAACTTGATTTTTCTCGGGATACTTTATGATTTACTACTTTTTTGGTGCTTAACCCTCTTTGTGGGGGTGGATTTTCATCAAATCCAAGGGTGATACCCCTTTACGTGTTTTTTATATTTCATATTATAGAAAAATGTTTTTTAAATTGATAGAAATATTTTTTGAATTGCCCACATTGTGAGATCAAAGTAAATTGTTGAACTTTTTCCCTAATAACTTAAATTAAGCAAATTCATTGCTGAATAAGCATTAAAAAAATTTTGTTTTACTTGTTCATGTATCAAAACATATACAAAATATGTAATCTTTAATTAAATTTCTTTAAAAGATATTGGGTAAAATGTTCTGTAACATACTGTCATTTCACAATGTGGGTTAAACGGTCATTGCAAAACACAGCCCATCAATTTAAATTGGCCAAAGGAATAGTTTAAACAATTGTTAAAAAAAATAAAAACTAAGGGCTAACCGTACATCACGTGTTGTTTTTTTATAGTCCCCCTCCCCCCCATGGTGATGCTGCGTGACATTTTGGTCTACATAGTGACGCTCAGGCTGACTCCCCGGGAGCATCTTGTGATAAAAAAATTAAAAAAATTTAAAAAATCTTCCAGTTTTCACCCACACAAAAAAAAATTAAAATGGCAACTAAAAATTTAAAAATAAGCAAAAATCACACGGAACACAAATCTTACCAAAGTGTAACTTTTCAAATGTCTAAAATGTAAGCGTTTTCAAATAAAGGATAAAGTTAATATTAATCCATGAATGTATTAAATCAACTCTGATTTCAAATTTAATATAGTTTGTTTTAATTATAGTGAATTAAGTAACATATGTAACATACTGCGAAAACCTATTTCGACAAATATCAAGCCAGCGGTTCAATTGGTTGTGATTGCTCGAAATAAACTGTCGCAATTCTATGTATGTTACTTAAGCGGCATTTTCTATAAAACGTTTGAGCTGTATAAAATATCAATAAATAAATATCAATAAAATTCTTGCTGATGATTAGTCATCATACTAGTAATTTAACATCAATACTGCTTCCGCAGAAAACGTAGACAACCTCGCCACAGTATAGCCATACAATTAAAAAATGAAAACAACAGTTTTAAAAAGCTCAAAATGTTTTTCTATTACAAGCTCATAATCACACGCATTTTGCCTGTTCTTATAGGCTCATAAGAGGTTAGTACTTTTTTTCTTTTGGGTTGGCAAGAGAAAAATGAATATCGCTGGACATTTTCCATGCAAATGTCAACATCGCTTGATATTTTCCCTGCAAATGTCAACATCGCTTTGAAGTTTAATTTTCTACAAAATGTTGTTTTTAGGTTAATTTTTACCGCGTTAAAATTGCGACTTGATTACTTGCAGTAAAAAATAAAAGGGCTGACTATAAAATATATTAAAATATCATTTGTTCTTTGAATTTTAAGAGAGTAAATAAAAATCGCACAGTAAATATTTTTGCAACCCGTTTGAATAGTATATGTTTGTGTATAGAATAGTTATGTTTTATAAAATAAACTACGCAGTATATTCGCACATCCAATATTTGAATCTGTTTTGAAAATATTCACTGTGCGATTTTTAATTTACTCTCTTGCTTGATGAAACAGACCATAGAACTCCAAGTTGATTTAATGCATTAATTCAAATAAAAATCCAACCATTTTTCTCAATAAAAAGATAACTTACCCTTAAATGCGCTAAATCTTCTAATTTCGTCAAATCAGTTAATTCGATATACAGCGAGTATACCAAAACCCAGCCATACATGCTTATAATAATAAAAACAGTCCACATCAGGCACATCAAGATGTTATATGCAAAAATCATATCGTTTACTATAGAAGCAAACAAAAAGGCTAACAGTCTAAAAACTGTGAATGCCCCAAATGCATATAACCAAGGTACCATTTTCTTTTCATATTCCTAAAAAACAATAATTAGGTCTTAGAAAAATTTACGCGCATAGTATTACATTACATTAAATTTTGTTTAACCTCGTACTATTCTACTAAATTAAGCATCCCCTAAGTCCAGGACTTGTGTAGGCTAGTAGTAGAGGGAACCACCGGCTTTAATTGACTTTGGAACCAATTTATAGGGAGTGTCCGCTTCACTTACGCCTTCGCCAAATTTCAATTATTAATTAACTGAAAAAGGCAAATCGGCGCCGGTGAGAATCGAACTCACGCTATTTTGGGTAGTAAACTCGTCAAGTACGTCACTACACCAATCCTCCCGTCAATACCCATATATAACCGTATTATTAATACGAAGGCGAGGCCTACTTAAATCCGCTTTAAAAACATTTACTTTATTGTATTATCATAACAAATCTAAAACTTTCTAAATGTTTCTAGAAATGTCAATAATTTTCAAGAGGACAGACAAAATTTTGTTGTTTTTTTTTAAATTACAATCAGTTTCGTTTTTCGAAAAAAAACTTGATTTTATTGTTTTAATGAACCTTAATAAGCCAGGGAAAGTATTGTATTGTAAAAAACAGTATTTTTTTGCCATTTAGGTGATATAAAGGCTAAATAAGGATACATACAAATGTAATTATACTTACTTTTCTTAGAGCAACTATCAACATAATACTTGTTACAAAAACTGCAAGAGCTAATAGTATTGAAAATATTGCAAACATAACTAGGGAATTCCGTACTAAAAACAATAAAAAATCATTAATATAAACAAAATAAAAATAAATAAATTAGTTCAGTCAAATAATAAATGTAAATTGCAATAAATGTACACTGGCTGATATTTTAAAGGGTAGTAGTGAATGGTAACACAACACTCCTGGTAGTTTTTCACGGGGTGATTTGCGTAAGGGGTGTCCGATATCTTGAATTTTAGGGGTGAGTTGCTTAATATGCATATTCCAATAATTTTTGTTTTGGTCATTTTTTTAATATATTAATAACAATCGAGTTTATTTAAAAATAGTCATGTTGGCAGTGAATTTTTTTTTCCATTTTTCAGCCAAATTATTCAGCGGACGATAAAAGTGGTTATAAGCAAACTTGTAGCTCTTGAAATTCTCTATAAGTTTCATAGATATAAATTTTCATAGGTGCTTTGGTACGGTTACAGAGTACGCAACTCGACTTTCAGCGCCCACTGTAACTGTAACAAAATACTTATGAAAATGCATAATATATAAAACTATAAAAAAAATGCTCAGAACAAAAATTGATGGAAATTTTTTCCTTATCGATATTGGTTATATGCATTTTTATCGTAAGATGCATATTTAGCGAGATAACCGCACTCACCCCTAAAATTCAAGATAGAGGACACCCCTTACGCAAATCGCCCTGTGAAAAACTAACAGGAGTGTTCTGTTACCATCCACTACTACTCTTTAAAATATCAGCCCGTGTACATTTTTTGCAGTTTAACAAAGGAATTTCTCGTTATTTGACTCGACTAAATGGGGACCTGAAATGTAGTTTTATAAATTTTTTATTAAAAATTTAAGTTTTTTCGGAAAATCACGTCTTTTTGCCAGCCCTGTAATATGGACCACAGGTCGGGTATTACCCGGGCCCCAACCCGGGTGATGAGCTTTTTTTTAATCATCAAAATTTTTGGGAGGGAAAAAAAAATTTAGGGCGCCCCGCCCGTAGACTACTACCATCGGGCACCGATTTTCTCTCTACTGCCCTGCTTCAGGTCGTCATTGTAAAAAAAATCTTACCATGTCGTGATCCAACATATACAAACTGGTAAGAAATTGCATACCATCCATAATGTGTAGAGCCTGGGGCTGCCATATAATAACAGTAGATGTCAAAACAGCCAGTTATTAGCGTAAAAATGGATAATAACTAAAAATAAATAAACATCTTTAGATTTTAGGAAATAGTATATTATTCAATTTTGCTATTAATTTTGGGACACAAGCCGATAGGCGAGTGGCCTAATCACCCAGGCTCGGCGGATAAAAATGTTGAAATTTGTAAACTAGTCTAGGCAGTGTATCTGCTACTCGCAAAAAAATGCTCTAGTAGTGAAGAAATAATTTTGGATACCTATGCCTCTAAAAAAAATATTTTTTTGCACCCAAACCCCTGGGCGCCATTTTCAGTGCTTTAATGTAAGCACTGTGTGCTTATTTTATCAAGTTTTCAGTCCCAATAGTCTTTCTTAGGCCAAGACTGGTATGATGCACTAGCCTAGCCTCCAGAATACCCCCTAGCCTCTATTTAATTCATGAAATGAGGGGTGAACCATGACAAAAAATTTGTACACAGACTTCTGAAAATATATTATTTTTAAACTCTTTGTTAGGATTTCTGAAAAATCTTCAAAACCTTATCAAAAATTACCAAGATTTTCAAAAGTTTTGAAAGACTTCTGAAAATTTGTACACTGACTTCCTATATATAGTGGTTAAATCCTCAATTTAAAACTGCCAATTTTGAACTAAATTAACCTTGTAGAGCTTAACTTTTTACATAGGTAAGCTGAGAATTACTTCCAAAGAATTATAAACAGACTTCTGAGAATTCTGTGTTTTCCATGATTGCTGTAGAAATTTCAAAGAATTTCAGGACTTCAAGAATTCCAATTTTTTTTTTCGATGAAATTTAAGTAACCTTAACTTTTATTTTTTAATTACCTTTATTAATAGAAGGATATATTTTCATATTTTACCTAATATATTGCGTATTTTGTTAATTATTCTGCCTAATTGCCACCTTCTAACATCTTATTAAGTTATAACATAATTAAAAAAAGCTTATAATCGACTTCACGTTAATTTTATTGTTGAAAACAATTAGTGTGACCGCGGTTTCGCTATAATAGATATAGCATCTACGGACTTAAATACATATAATGGGACATCTTTAACATTCTGGTCATAAATAACACTAAGGACATTACACAATTAATAAATTAGGTTACAAATTAAAAATATGCATTTTCAGTGACATGGCACTGGTTAACCGGCGTTACCACAAAAAATTGACTTTTATGTGCTGATTTCAACAAATAAAGGAATAAATGTTACTCACTCAATGGGTCGTTTAATGCGTGTAGGATTGGGAACTATGATTTATGCGTTGCGAACTAATTATTTTCTATTAAAATTCCACTATAACTCAAAATTGCTGAAAGACGCGTCCGTCGCGGTTTTAAAGTCGGCGTCTAAGAGGTCGATCATTGCGCCTGCGCGAACCACCTGTCGTTGCGAAAACGGAAGTTTTCGCGCGCGTATTTTAAATTTAAAAACTAAACTTAAAACTGAACAATTAAAATGTTATGATTTTATTCAGTGGTGTCACTCAATGTTAACTGGACATGGTCAAAATCACTTATTTCAATATTAATTAGTTCAGAGTTAACTGGACCATGTCCAGGTAATCCCGGACCAGTCAACCCTGAGATATATCTAATATTTTATATATTAGGTTGTCTATTTTTATATTAGAATTAAATTTTATTTGATTTAGAATTCTTTTTATTCACATTAATTACAACACAATATATTTTTTGTTAGTGCACAAGTTAACCCTGAGTAGTGGTCCAGTTAACCCTGCCCTATGGGGTTCTGGTCCAGCAGGGTTAACTGGTTTATCATTAATAAACTAGATATGAAAAAAGGGGCCCAGTTAACCCCGACTTCCCCTAGGCTAATATTTTTGTTGATATTTTTAAAAAGACTTCTTAACACGTTCGCGACGAAGGTGTTTTCGGTAAAACTCAACTATACAATTGTTAGTATTTTATTAACATCGTATATAATCTATATTTTTGGCTGAATGTGAAAAACCCTGGTACACCGATGTATATAATAATAATAATAATGTTTATATATTTAGAAATCCTAATATTTTACAATTACAATATACATTATTATTATACAATATACATTATATGTATAGTCTTAAATCCAATATCGTATGTATAACTGATAAGCAGTGGATTTAAAGGCGTATAGAAACTGAATTAAACCGTGTACCACCGTTGGCGCACGTCGTCGCGAACGTGTTAAGACCTAAAAACATCCCATTTTTTTTACCACACAATTTGTCTATGTGCATTCAATTAAATACTTAAAATAGACTTACCAATGAAAACACTCCTGTAAGTAAAGATGCCCTTTGTACATCAAGGAAAAATACTTCTGTGATAATCGGTTTTTGATACCATGGTGTTTTTAGTGATTTAATACTTCGACTAGCTCTTAAATTGGCAGTACTTCGTGATGTCACATGGGAATATACTGAGGGTGTACCCGTGGTCGGGCTTTTTTTACCATAATTCATATTTAAATATCTAAAACATAAAAACACAAAAATTGAAGGGTTTAGTTCATAATGGAAAGCATAACCAAATTGAAAGTAAAATTGATTTATCTTAATTTTAATAAATAATAATACTAAATTTATATTTTTGATCAAATATATAACACTTAGGCAAGCATTTAGGGCTATTGGGGCCGAAAAAACAAGTTTTTTTTAGGTAGTACAAGCCAAAACAGATTATGTTTTGCCTTCAAATGGTTTAAATTCTCATAAAACATAATCTATTACTAATATTAATTACTTTTATATTTTTAAACAACTAATGCACTATTTTAACACTAAAAAACACACCCAAATGCACTAATTTAGCGTATTTTCTTAATAATTAAAGGTATGACACATTTGACATGTAAACATTCAGGTGTGGCGTTCAGAAAACATCAGTTACCCACATTACAGTTTTTTCGAAGGCAAGTTTTGCTACTTACCGATAGATGGCGAGGTAAACATATAATTCTAGTCCTACCGTCAAACAAAGACGTGGTAATTAAAGACGTGGGTCCATCCATCTAGCGGCGGTCCAAATAAAAAAAATGGCTTATATTTAGAATAAAATAGCGAAATTAGTGTAATCTATTGTTTATTACTAAACAAATAACATAATAAATATTTACACATTTCTATACAACATAAAAAGATTGTTATAATAATGAAAATGTGAAAAATTAAAGAAAAAATATATAAATATTTCTACAGTAATATTTATGTTTAATTAATTTTAATTTATTATTTAATATTTTTAGCAGTACAAAAAAGCAGTGTAAATATGTCTAAAATTAACTGAGCGGCAATTGCCGCTTAAGTCAATTTCCAGCCAATTTCCGGCCAGTTGCCGATCAATTTTCATTTCTTTAAGAATTTTTTATAAATTAAACAAGCCGTGAACACATGTAATGCTACGCATTCCATTATATATTATTCACAGTAAATGGTATATTGCACTTCCCAAATACATACTTTAATTTTTTTTTAAAATAACAAAAAAAATTACATTTAAAAAAGAGCTTTTTTGAAATACAAAAAATTAATAAAAAAAAAATTAAAAAAAAAAAGTTTTCGAAAAAAAGTTTTTTTTTTACAATTTTTCATTTTTTTTTTTTAAATAACATTTTTAAAAAAACTTGATCCTAGGATACTATACTCTAGCATAGCGGAGCATTGCATATCTTCACGGCTTGTTTTTTTTATAGCCCTGTTTAAAATGAGGGGTGAAAAACAGGTATTAAATGTTGCATTAACCGCACATGTTGTGGTTTTCATTAGGTAGGACCTTTTGTTTTAGAAAGGCAGTAACTGATATGTTAACATACAACTTTTTTATAACTTTAAAATTAAAACATAGGTATTGGGAATAAACAAATCTTTGCCTCAAAATTCTAGACTCTTAGGGAAAAGCATTATTATTACATAATCAGCAGGAATATATTTACAATGGTGGCAGCTTATTTTTTAATTTAATATTTTCTATGGCTCCTACTAAAATTAACGCTTTTATACGAAAGCCTAGACTACTGGGTCCTTGCGGACTTAACTTAAAAACTTTAATAAGTCAAAATTTAAAGTTTAAAAGTTGAATTTTGATTTTTTTTGCAGTGTGTTTAGTTTTCATCCTGTATATAGTAGATTTTGAAAAGTCCCTTATGCGGATAAATATAAGGTTTCATGCGCATGACGTACTACCTGAAGTTGCTGGCTTGAGGCGATATTTCAATGTAATTTGAATGAGTTCGTAAAACAGCACAGTCCGGACAATACGTTAAATTCGTCAGGGGCGCGATACTCACGCCACTATTGCTTTCAAAGAACAAAAGTAACAATAGTTATTCGTAATGAATCACGCTATGGAAAATATATCCAATAAATAACATTTCGCGTAGAACGAGTTGCAAATAGGGCTTACGCCATTTCTCCGAGGAAACATCATCTTGGGGCCAAGTACAAGAAGACACCTGGAACAATACAAGTAAGTCCCTTTTGCCTCACGTCACAAAGGTCCTTCGATAAAACACCCCAGCGGTTAACACAGTGGACCTTCTGGGCTTCCGTACTTTTTGCATATTTCTATAGATATTATAATAAAATAATTCTTGTGAGAAAATTATTTTTTAAGAGTAAAATCCGCTTATTCAAGATTCATGGTAACTATTATATAATATAGGTACTTACAATGTAATGTACATTGTAAGTAAAATACTTTTTTATTTAAAAAACAATGTAAGTCTTACATAGCATATACCGTGCGATTATAAAGTGCCGAACACTTTTAAATGCAAAACTGGCATTAGCGATGAGTAAAATGCAAGAAAGCTGTGTGCATTTTACTGGCCACCGAGCTGTTGTACGTAGTAATCACATGGGCTTGTCGCGCACAACTCTAACAGAGGTGTGGCTTCAAACGAAGAGTATTTTCTTTCCAAACTGTTCGACACTTTATAATCGCATTGTATATATGCAAGGGTGGGAAAAGATGAAATTAACCAAGAATCTTTTAATTTCTTCCCATTTGATAGTTTAAAATAAAAATAAGTTAAAAAATAATTGTTGTTTTTATAAATATAAAAGGGGTCGTAGAAAGAACTGTATGATATGCTTGCTAAAATTGGATTTGTATTGTTCACAATATTAAACCGTGTTTATTAGCATGTACACCATAACTATAATTAATATATTTTTTTTTCTATAAATATTCCACTATATCGCATTTTATTGATATATTTGGACACGATCTACCAAAGTAATCAATGTTATGCTGACTTTTGTTTCTTTCCGTTAACAATTTTTGGAAGATTGGTAAAATTTCTCTGTCCAACAGTTCGCCTTCCGAAGTTGCATTGTACATGGAGTTGTCTCTTTTTGGAGTTTGCGTCACCTGTTTATGGGCGGCTACATTTGGCGTGCTCTGAAAATATTTGTTACATTTTTGTTGGCAGATGTTCGTTGGTAATGGTTCAGTTTTTTTCGAAACTGGGGATTTATCACGTTTTTCCTTTTGCGAAGAGTGGCGGTTCCTTTCTGAAACTGTGCGGTGCATGTGAGACGATTCATCTACAAATAAATATAAATTAAAAAAATAGTTTAATCCACGGCCGTGATTAATAGGCCTATTAATCACGGTTCTATAAAAATAAACTGTTTAAAACCCAAAATGGCCGTGGATAAAGTATAGTATTCTACTCGCGTATAATATCTATTAATCATTCGGGTGATTAATATCAATTATTATACGCTAGTTGAATAATATACTATTGTACACTGAATTTTAAAAAACTTTTAAAGTTTTTTTAATCGACCAAATGTGGGATTTTATAAAAATGGTAATTTTTAAAATTTAATGGGTAGAAAAGATTTTAAATTTCAAAGTAGTCGACTTTCTGGTGTTTAGCAGAAAAGTGTTGGAGTTTATTTTCCACAAACAGTAAGAATTTGAACACTGTGAGTCTGTGTTTATTTTTTACTTTTTAAAAATATTTAAAAATAAATGATCTGTCCTTAAGTAACGCCTTCGCCAAAATTACAAATTCATGGATTTACAAAAAAAAAAATTATTCAGAAATAACGAGAATTTTAAGTGGTGATTCTACGTTAAAAAATATGAAAAAAAGTTCCTATAAAGGTTGGTCTGGAAATGAGTCCTAAGGGAGCTACGGCTCTTTAAAATTGTAATATAAATAAGGTTTTTAATTAATAACTCTTGTACCCTTTAAGGTAGACCGACGAGCTTTTGCACGTATAGTAGTATAATTAAGGGCAATAAGTATATGTTCATTTATTTTTTTGAATTTATCCAGAGGCGTGCCTAGACGGACAAAATATTTGAGGCTTAACACATTTTTGCCCTAAACTTTTTTTTTTGGATTATTTCAATAAATATAGATTCCTTCATTAAAAATGTTATACCTAAGCTTTAAAATAATGTATCACCCGACCCCTAAAATTGGGAATTTACGCAAAAATCGGGAAAACTCGTTGAAAATGGGCTGTACTTTTTGTATCAGCGGAAAATTTAAAAGACTTGAAATCTTAATTTGTTCCTTTTGAGTGTACAAAATTATGTGCCTTTCAAAATGATGAAAAGATTCTATCAGGTGTCGAAAATCCGCCAGTTGCCCCTAAAACACTAATTTTGACAAATTTCCACCATAAATGTGAGAAACGCTACTATTTAAAAAATATGTCAATCTGGACTTGACCTAATTTTATTTAATGTGAATTAATAATATAAAGTTATTTAACAAAAACAAAATGGGCCAAGCACCAAGTAAGATTACCCGAAAAGGCATAATATTTTCAGATGTTCTAGATACACAGTGAAATTTTTACAATAATAAAAAAATAAGGTCCACCCTAATATTATATAGTATATAATGGTATACAATTACGGTATGAATATCATCAAAATTTTACATTTTTTTTTTTTTTAATTCCCGAGATTACATTTTTTTTGTTTAACCTCGTACTATTCTACTTAATTAAGCATCCCCTAAGTCCAGGACTTGTGTGGGCAAGTAGTAGAGGGAACCACCGGCTTTAATTGACTTTCGAACCAATTTATAGGGAGTGTCCGCTTCACTTACGTCTTCGTCAAATTTCAATTATTAATTAACTGAAAAAGGCAAATCGGCGCCGGTGAGAATCGAACTCACGCTATTTGGGTAGTAAACTCGTCAAGTACGACGCGGTAGTCCACTACACCAATCCTCCCATAAGATGAAGATGTTATAAGAAAATCTAAGAGAAATAAAACTAAACTATAAAATTTACTGCAACTCTTTTTTTGACTACAAAATTATATCTTTAAAAACAAAAAAAGTTAGTTACAACGATTTTGACAAAATCACACATTGGTTTGAATCGAGGGGCTGACTGCGAGGAAATCTTTTTTACAAGCCAAAGGAACTCAGGAGGAACCCTGAAGGAACTATGAAAAACTCTGGAGGAACTCCGGAGGAACTCCAAGGAACTCTGAAGAACTCTGGAGGAACTCCGAAGGAACTCAGAGGAACTCTGGAGGAACTCCGAGGAACTCCGGAGGAATTCCGAGGAACTTTGAGGAACTCTTTGCAAAAAGGAACTCTTTTGTACAAATTTCAGACGCGGTCAGCCCCTCGGTTTGGACTAAATGAAAAACTTGGTCAGTAAAAAAAATTCTTACCGTCACTTTCTGTAGATATACTGACACGACTGCTTTTGGAATGACTTTTTGGACACCTGTGCTGATTTCCAGTGTCCCATAGCTCACTTTTGGCAACCACATGAGTACCATGCTCAATTTTTCTTTTTGGCGTCGTTCTGTTACTGGGTACACTAACCCTACGGTGACAAAATGTTTCGGGTTCTTCGTTTTCACTTCTTATACTTAATTTTTTACGATCTAGACTCATGTACTCGTAATCCTGAACTTTACTCATGCGCCTTTCGTGAGTAGGTGTTTTTTTCTTCGGTTCAATAATTTCAGGTTTTGTTACTTTTTCTTCTAATATTTCGTTTTTCTTAGGAACAGTTTGTAATTGATTGTCATTTTTTTCGATTTTTTCGATTTTTTCAATTTTTTCAGTTTTTTCCAGCTTTTCATTTTTCTCGTTTTTTATAATTTCTGCCTTCTTTTCTTTAGATTCTTCTATTTTTTCAGATGGCTTAACTTCTTTTACATTGTTGTAGTTCGAATCCAGTGTTGCCGCGTTGCCATTTAATTGTTTCTTGGGCTGTGTTTCTTCTATTTCAGGTTTTTTAATCGCCTTGGGTGATTCGGTCGACATATGTTTCTTTTTCCTAAAAAAAATATTCAAGGAAAATTAAATAAAATTAACCAATTATTTTTTGCGATGTTTCCTAAAAATATTCTTAAAACATGTGCGACAAAATATCCTGGGAACAACATATCCTGGGAACAACATATCCTGGCAACAACATATCCTGGCAACAACATATCCGGCAAAAGAGTTATTTAAGTATTAAGGACAGTAAGCTTACAAATGCACTAGTGCATTTTACCGGTTGAGGATTATTTTGGAGATTGAGACGAAGTCGAAATCTCCAATACTACCGGTAAAGCGATTAATGGCCGTGATGCTTATTACGATTTTTGCACGATTCAACAAAATAAACATTAATAAGATTTATAAAAGTTAAATTAAGACGTAAAATTTATTTTATTTTAAAAATCAAGTCAGTTTGATAAAATTTAACGCTAACAACGCGTGGCTAGGTATAATAAACAACGATAAATTCTTAATTTTGTTTGACGTTTGCCCTTTGTGCCAATTAATATCTTTGTAAAATAAACATTTTTTGTAAAAAATGCGTCAAAATAACAATTTTGAGTTTTAAGGTGCGTGGAATATAAGATGTTTTGCAATGGAGCTCTCTACAACTAGAATTATGAAACAAAAGAGGTCTACCCTATCTCTATCTCATTTGTGCTACACTTTCCAGCCAACCAAATAAATACTGTATGTGTTTTTCATACAACAAATACAGTATTTATTTGGTTGGCCGGAAAGTGTAGCACTGAGCACGAACGAACATAGCTAATGTGAATCTGTAATAAGATAATTCTACTAAAATTTAGATGGCGCCAGTAATTTCTTTAATAAAAATAATATGGTTACACTTTTCGCCCGGCCAAGTAAATATTGTATTTGGTCAACAAAGAAAAAATACAGAATTTGTTTGGTTGGGTGGAAGTGGGAGTGTATGTATGTCTTCTATCCTTTTTGGGTAGAACTTTTGTCCCTGTCTAATCTAACGGGAGAAATCGCCATTGTACCCGAAAAATCCAAAGATCAGTATGAAAATAGTTGAAAAAAATTCAAAACATGGTGCAGTGAAAAAAATATGTGAAAACATAGAAAAGTTACTGTTGGCTTATTAATAAATAATTATTTCGTTCAAAGAATAAACCTAAATAGTCCAATAGCGTTTAACAGTTATTGTTTCAATTGTAATTTTATATTTAACTTTAATAAAAACTAATTTAAAGCTTTAAAAATTAAAAATTAGATTATTATTTACTTACCGCCTCCCGATCGGTAAGTAATTTACTTACCGATCAGCAATTTGTAAACATAACCTACTGCTGTCATAATTAGGCTAGTAAACACGTCAAATTACCCGATCGTGCAAAAAAATGATTAACTTACTACCTCGCACCAAGTTTTTTGTCAGGATCAAAAATATTCGGCCCAAAGATTTTTTTGTCGGGATAATTAATAGTAACTTATAAACTAAGAAAAACTTTTTAGAGAACTAAATAAAATCATGTAAAATTCCTTACTTTTGGCTATCGCTGTGATGTAAACTGTGAAAATCCTGACTGCTCAAACTACAAAGTGAGGTTATGTCGCTGGTTTCAGTAGCACTAGGGGCTTCTTTACGCAATAAAGGGACTGATAATCGATTGGCATCACTAATGGAATTAGATTCCAAAATTTCTCTTGCCTCGCTACCTAAACGTCTAATCAAAGCCTAAAAATAAAAAACACCCTGTATGGTCAAAATTACACAGGGTGATCAGTAACTGCCATGCCAAAAAGTCCGAAAATGAGCCCTTAGGGAGCTATGGCCCTTCGAAGAAGACATATTGAATGGGGGACAAAAAAAAGTATCAATAAAATTTTAATGCTGAAGGGCGATTCTTCATTCAAAACTGAGCAAAAAAGTATTCTTCACCAAAACACCTAAATTTAATATTAAAGGATTGATTGATTGATGAAGAGAAACAAGATGAGGATTCGTACCTCAAACACTGCGGCCACCTGCGGGCCTATTGTGTTGTTCTTGGGTCTCTTGCTAGTCAAACAGCTTCGTTTCCTTTATCAGGCTTACTAGGCTGTTTACTAGATTTGCATTGGAGAGCATATCTTCTGGGTTACCCTTTCCCGGTTGCCGGTATCTCTAGCGATGTAGAGCCACGCAGTCAAAAAAATAATTTGAACAGGGCCTTATATTCAAAATTAACTTTAAAAATAAAAGATAAAATTATTAGATAAAACTTTAATAATATACTTTTAAAATATTTAAAAAATGTACAAACTGTTTTATAACAATTTATATCATACTTGTGGCAATAAAAATTCAGTTAAACAGAAAATACTAAAATGCCAATTATTTTAAACCCGGTACTGGTATATACGACCAATGTAATTTATTCCGTGATCTGTTTATAACCAATGTTTAAAACATTATGTTTTTTATCAAAAATTAACTATTCAAAAATAACATACAGGGTGTTCTTACCTGTAGTTCCGACTCTTTGTCCAATAAAGTCTTACGGTATTTTGAATTTAAACTTTTCACATCTTTAATTTTGGATTCCAGCTCACTGACGCTGGAGTCACGTCTAGTTTTTGACATGGGTCTTAATGTGGCTCTGCAACGTTTGTCAATAGAGCCGGCCGGATTTCTTCGTAATTCCACCATTTTTGGGACAAAAACAAGCCATAACGTAGCGGTTGTACAAAACAACACAAAAACGCCTAAAAATGAGCAAATCAAATATTTTGTCTTGAGAATGTAAAAAATAAACGTCAATTATTCTTAACCTGGTTCTTTCGTAATCGTATTAGAATTTAATTCAATACTAATTTTAAAATAAAAAAAAAATCCAACTGAATGGCATTTTTTAACTTACCTATAATTAAAAACATGGCATCCTGATGATCGACTAGAACCAACGCGACGGCAGCACCGCAAATGCACATTATGGCAACATTGTAAACAGATAATCCAACATGACGACTATCGTTTAAAGCAGGAATCGAAACTAAGCGTGTTTCCCATGCCAAAAATGCACCAAAAATCTAAAATTTTAAAAATTAAAAATTAAAATTTTAATCTGAAGTATGAGTTTTTTTAAGTTGTTTTTTTTTTCTATGGATTTTACGCATAAAATAAAAATAAAAATCTACTTGTCTGAGGATTTTTCTGAGGAAATGTCCCTTATAAATTAAGTGATTCATTTATTTTAAAAATTTAAACCCATATACGTATGACTTACCATTAAGAGACCCTTATATGCGTAAATTGTGCCCACAAAAATTGTCATACGCTCCGATGTACAGTATTCATTCTCAGGTATTATTATAATATCATCATTAGAGGGATGTGGCTGGAAAAAAAAGCATAAAATATTAATAGAGTCGTTAATATTCTAAATATTTGGTTCATATAGTAACTACCCAGGTAGCAAGGGATGTTATATTACAAGAAATTAACATCACTTTTGGGTGTATTTTTAAACTAAATCATAACATCACATAATATTGAAAAATAACATGTATTTAACATCACATTTGCAACGTAACACGTGTGACGTGACAACCATGTTATTTAATAACAAATATTTAGCAACGCTGTGAATATATCGCATGTCACATATTAACGTGGATTTCACGTGAATGTCATGTTATTTTGCTTCTCACCGACGTTCGAAGCAAAAAAATCGATATAAAATGATGTTGATAGAGTAAATTATTATAAGGAAATTGTATACACATTATACGATTTCCAATGGATAGGGGGCTCTGCCGGGCTTCCCAAGACCACGGACACGGATTAAAGGAATATATTCTCCGCTTAATCTGCAATTTCGTATTTAGAATCTATCTGTTTCAATCTGTGATTGTTTCAATTACTGATTGATTTTAAATCCGATTTTTTTTATAGGCTTATAGCGTTTTTAATGGTTTTATTTAGAAAAAGCTAATATCCTAGAATATTATTTAAATATTAGAGTACCAGTAACGGCATCCATAAGATATTAGATAT
The DNA here is from genome assembly GCA_958510825.1 of Brachypterus glaber. Taxonomy (NCBI): domain Eukaryota; kingdom Metazoa; phylum Arthropoda; class Insecta; order Coleoptera; family Kateretidae; genus Brachypterus; species Brachypterus glaber. The sequence continues at coordinate 28,741,585 of OY294053.1, forward strand.
AACAGGAATGTGTATTTATGATGTCACAAACACGTTATTTTCGGGATGTCAATGTATGATGTTATTAGGGGCGGACTTAGGACATCCCCACCATGCTACATTCTTGTTAAATGAGACTACAATCTTAACATCACATGTCACATATTAACGTGACTTTCACGTGAATGTCATGTTATTTTGCTACCTGGGTAATGATGTAGGTATTCTTACTTGAAACTAATTGGATACGAATTGTACCTTTTTCATCAAAGGAGACCCGGTAAAGGCATATCGACATAAGAATGCGATTATCAACGGTACCAAATATAAATTTAAAAACAGAAGTAATTTTGACGCAAGATTTGAATTCAGAAGAAAAATTTAGATGGGAAAACACCGTTTGATAGTAAAAAAGTAGCAAGTATAAGATATTATAAAAAGTAAGCAAAACAAATCTTATAAAAGAAAAAATTTTGAGCACCCTTTTAAAAATGGTTCCCTTCTGTTTTTAGGTTTAAATGTGGTACGATTGAGTTCGCCTATCACTACTTTTTCAAAAAATATATAAATCTTACGTTCCATCCACAATGACAAAAACGGGCTATTTTACCGGGTCTCCTTTTGTTGGGCCAGTTTTTTTGGGTATTCTTTTTTGGTTAAAATTTATTCAATAACGCTATTTTATTACTTACATAGGGTTCCATCTGTTTAGTTTCCCTGTAAAAAGGATCTGCGACTTGCCAAGTGGTCATAATCACCAGGTCAATAAATAGTAAAACACCGACTACCATAAAAAGTTGGTAATCCTTGATGACTTTTTTGTTTAATTTCACATCTGTAAATATTGAATGAACTCTCCATGTTTTGCTGAACATTGCTCCAAAAGCCAGTGAAAAACCGGCCATTAACGTCCAGGCCCGTGCTGTGCAGATGTAAGGAAAAGCCTCTGGAAAATAATAAATAATTTTTAAATTTTTCAAAATATTGTACTTTCAAGATTGGCGGTATGTTAGATGCTTAAAAAAGTAAATATTTCCAAGAAAACAAAGTTGATTTAAGTAATTTTAATACGATTAATTTAGATTTAATATTAAATTTCAACGGTATAGTAGGGGTTGGCTTACTTTGGAGATTGTCTCTCTAGGTGAGAAGGGTTGGCACAATTTTTTTTTTAATTTATGAAAATAAAACCAGTCAGTATACCTATACTCGATAGTCCAGAATCCAGTCCAAGGAACACAATGCTGGTGTATGTCAACATGCAGCCAATAATGATTAAGTTATTTAATTGTGGACTTGACATTTTAATGTATCGTTGATTTCTGTATTTAATATTAAAAGCCAAAAAAACGGACGCCATGATTATGCCACAACAAGCCAAAGAAGCCAAAATGGCGTAGACGGTTTTGTTGACTCGGGTGTGTTCGATGATTAACAGTGTTCTATCTTTTGGAGGATTTCTAAAAAAAATTAAATATGTTGTAGAGTAAATAAAATACATTAAATTTTGAAGACAGCTAGCTCAAATAGTAAAAAAAATAGAAAAAATTCTACATTATAAATTACTGTTTCTAACGTATATAAATATTAAAATTTCTAATGTTTAAGGTCCAACGCGTTGGTTACGTTGCAACGTAGGGCACCTAATGTTAAAGTCTAATGCTAGATAAACTTTGTTCTAAAGTTAAGTGCGAAACGTTTGGGACTAAACATTCATCCAACGTTAGGTTTAATCGTTCATCAATGTAGGAGGATATTTGTGTAAAATTAAAAATTTTAGCATTGAGCATATTAACATAACTCCACCAGGTCCCATGTTATAAACGTTCTTTTTATTAAAATTTAATGGAGAGGGCCTAAATTTTTATAATAATGAAAAAATGTTCCCAAGATGGGGGAGGGTGGAGGTATATTAATACGGACTCAAGGCTGAACTGCAATGAGATATTGTACCAGAGTGAATCACTGTGGGTGATACTCAGGGGCGGATCCAGAAAGTAGTCCTGGAGAGGGGGAAATAAATTTAAAATTTGCACAAAAATACAAGAAACTCTGTTTTATCTTGGGGAGGGGGAGGGGGTAATAATAAAGATTTTAAAAATAGTTTTTATAATTTAAAACCTTACTTTCCTATCCATTTTAAGGGGCCTCCTAAAGTCAAATCCAAATGTTGAGTAGCGGCACTGTATTCCCCAACTTTTAGTTCCTCGCCTTCTTGAAACTGTTTAAGCAAAATACTTGCTTTACGTTCGTTGTCGTAAAATCTCACAGGTCCAGTCACTCCTAAAAAATAAAAAAATAAACATAAAAATCTTATAATATCTAAGAAAAGTCGGATTTAAAGATATATACATATTTCCTTTTATATTACATTTTTTTACATTTTTTGATGAAAAACTACCTTTTAAAATGGTACAGTTTATTTCTCCACCTCGCATAAAAATAAAAATGTTACCAATTTCTGAATTACGCTATACAAAGTAAGTTTTTACTTGTTTTTACCTTCAAAACTAGTGTTATGCAATGCATCTAAAAACAATCTTTCCCACAAAGGATCTCTATATTTAAAATCGTTGACAGTTTGGTTTCGTCGAAAAAACTTTATTTTGTGGGCTACATTTTGAATGGCTAAGGCTACAGCCCAAATTCCGTCGTAGGTATAGCCATGAAACCTCGAGTATTCCAGACCTCTTCGTGAGTCGTATTCTTGTTGATACTCATCTGCAGTCTAAAAAAACAAGAATTTAAAATATATTTAACAATGTTAAATTAACATATATGTAATATATATACATATATGAAGAGTGCAATTAACGTAAGGGCCTAACCCACAAAATAATTTCTTTACAGGAGAAGCAAAACTGTGAAAGTGCATTTCTTTAAAATGAAAAGGGTGGTCGTGTGATACATCATTTTAAAGCATTTAAAATTCTCTATTGGACTGCATATTTTTTTATTTTTTTAACATTTTTTAAAAAAATTTTGATTTTTTAATTTTTTTGTGCTAAAAAATGAGATTTTTTAATTTTTTTTGTGAATTTTTAATTATGTCTATTAAAATTAGTTTAAAAGTATAATTTACGGTTTTTCATCATGAAATTAGTAATTTTTAAAAAATTGTTTGATTTTTAGAGAAATTTTAACAAAAATACTCATTTTCAACCCTATTTTAACCCAAAAAAAAAATGTTTAAAAAAATTAAAAAATATATAGTTAAATGGAGAATATTATAAGCTTTAAAATGATGTATCACATGGCCCCCCTTTCTATTAAAAAAAATGTCCCTTTAAGCCCCCCTGCCCACATTTTAAGAGCTGAAAGTATCAAATATATGCTAAAAGATAGTTTAAGTTGTCTTATTTAAGATGGTTTTCTCAGAATTGGATTATCTTTTTTAGTTTACGAGAAAATTGCTGGGTAAATAGAGTTGGGACACCCGGTATAAAACATATTTGGGAGAGACGGTTAACATAGGGGAGAGACAGCCAGATTCCTGCAAATTAGAATTTTAAATGCTAAATATACTTATTTATGCTTCTAGCGCGATGAAGTGCGACGAGGGGGGTATGAACCAACCTTGACCTCACGCTAAAAATTTTATTTTTGTTTAATGTAAAATTTTGAACCAAACTTGATTTTTTTTGAGATTTTTTTAAGATAAATTTCGTTCTGTTATTCCGAGGGGGACGTAATCGATAGCGTGAAATAACTATTTAGCCAGTGTTGCGAGGCGTGATAAGGGGGTTAAAGATAAAAATGGCCAAAACGGGTTAAGAATAGCGTGACTTCGTAATTAATAGATGTCTCTTACTATGCCGGAAATTGTAATTTCTCCACTAGTTGACAAAGGAAGGAGATCAGTCAAAATGGTTTGCTCTAGAGCAGACTCCAGCTCGTCCATTGTGCAGTTGAATTCTGAGTCTATTCTTTTCCACCATTGGTTAGTGTATGTACCCATCACTATCCATTGGTACTTTCTGCCGTACATTTCTAGCTTATATGCTTCACAAAATATGTGTTTTGCCCATTTTTCATTAAAATTTCCTAAAAAGTGGAAGATTTTAACTAAATATTTTTTGTTAGGAAATACCTTGGACAAGTCGACTTTTATTTTAAATTTCATATCATATTTAAATCAAATAGACACAAAAAAAGCAACGAAATTTTGTATTTCCATTTCCAAAAAGTACACCGAGGTGCCAAAACACCCGATAAAAAAGAAAAACTTAACATTTATATTAACTATGTCACTTCCGTAATCAAGACGAATCTTTTGCTGCCTCAATCGTTAAAATCGGTCTAATAGCTTTGGCTGTAGGTGGGAACAAACAAATAAACAAAAATATATACTAAACGCTCGTTTCTCGTTGCTGTGGTCGGATTAAATCGCCAAATTGCCGCCCACGTGCGAAAAGTTAAAATGGATCTTGAACCTCTCAATAAACCACCCCCATAGTTAACTTAAGTCAAAATCTATGTCACAAAATGTAAAGTAAGCAACATTATATATATAAATTTATCACAAATTAAACTTATTATACTAATTATAAATATATATATTATATACATATATGTTACTTTGTTATTTACTAAAAGTAAATATTATATTTAATAATAATAAATTTAATATATTGTCTTTTAATACAATTGACAAATGTATACATTTAAAAGTTAAAATATGCCTAAGATGTAACGTAAGCAACGCTGGAATTACCCTAGAGATGTTTTACGGATATTTTTAAATTTTTCATACCTAAAATTATTCTTGTGTCCTTCTCTTTTAATTTTGTTAATGCAGCAGTAACCTCATTTGTGAAACTTTGAGTTTCCACCACTTGGTAACCTAAAGTATCTAGCTCAGCTACCAACCTAAAAAATGCTTATTTAAATAAGTTCAAAATACTGCCGCCAACAAAATAACACTTTTCCCTCTAGGCCTAGGTTAATTAAAACAAGAAAAATAAAAAAAACTATGTTAATTTTTTTTTTTTTTTTTTTAATTACGATAGTTTTTACTTTCTTTTACCCCTTATACATTACGATTTTTACCAAAAAAAATCCTACCCTAGAACTTTGATAACTAACTTATGGTCCAAATTTAAATTCCTTAGTTCAAAGCGTTCTCGTGTTATCGTGGTCACAAATATCCCGGACAAAAATCATCTTTTTTAGATATAAAACGCCGTGTAACGTAAAAAAAGCAATAACATTTTTCAACATTTTTCAAAGTTTTTCAAAATTTTACAAAATTTTTAATTTTTTTTTTTAATCGCAAGGCTTTCCCCGAGGAAAGTAATTATACTTTCAAGAGTAGGGTCAAACAGTTTTTGAGAAAAATTTAGAACAAACTTTTAGAAAGTTGAAGCTTTCATAGGAACCATGCTACCCAAAAAATTGACAAAAGCAAAATTGTCGTACAGGAAAATTTGTGACTTCGATAACTCAAGAACGTTTTGAGCTTATGTAGTTTCCTTATGCAAAGTTCTCGGATAGGATTGTTTTTGGTAAACATCGAAATAGGGTACCTAAGGGAGTCAGAGGAGATAAAAACTTTTTTTTACATTTTTTTGAAAAAACATTTTTTTTTGTCCGAATTATAGAGGAAAGTATTCTTTTTTGGGCAGTAGTGTTTTAATTAAGGTTAATGTATTTAAAAAAAGTCAGTATTAAGTAGTTGTTATTAAAGCTTCAAGAGGATTTTGAATAGACGATCTCTTAAACGTTCGTTTACCAGTTTTACAAAAAAAGTTATTTTCGGCTTTTGCCAGATTTATGATAAAATTTTGCCAGGAAGGAGTTTTTTTTAAATCGCCAAAAAAAAACTTGCTTAAGTCTCTTAAGAGTATCATACAATTTGATGATATATTTCGTTTGACGTGCAACGTTAAACCCCCCAAACTCCCCACCACTGTCCGAATTATAGAGGAAAGTATTTTTTTTTGGGCAACAGTGTTTTAATTAAGGTTAATGTATTTTAAAAAAGTCACTATTAAGTAGTTGTTATTAAAGCTTCAAGAGGATTTTGAAAAGATTGTAAGTACCTACTTAATTCAAGTATGTACACTACAAATTGAAGCATCCACTCAATGGGAAAGATAATAAAAATCTATTTTTAAGTGTAAACCGTTAAATTTACCAGAAAACAGAATATTTTCACACTCAAAAATTAAATAAGAAAAAAATTATAATTATTAATAAGGGAACGTTCAAGTATTACGTAACGCTCCTAGGGGAGGGGTGTCATTTTGGATTGTTAGGCCCATGTTAATGGTATAGGAAAATAGCGTTACAGGGGGGGTGGAGGTCCAAAATGATCAAAATTTGAATACTTGAACGTCCCCCCTAAATTGTCATGACTTAATACGTTTTTTTACTATTGTACTGAATATTACATTTTTAAAACTAAGAACTTACCTGTTATGAGCTAGTGAATATCTGGGTTCGTTTTGGTATATTGTCCCAACCCTGGTCCAGTTAAATTCCTTTAAAAGGGACAGTCTGGGCGAATTAAAAGCATTTTCCGAGGGTACAATACGGAAAAAATTCGGAAAATTTTCTTTTGTGAACATAGGATGGGTATCAGCGTAAGACAGCTAAAAAATCAATAGTTATTTATGGTACTAGTGGGTAAAGTAAGATATTGCCCATGAGAAAATTAACCTGCGAGGCGTCAGTCAAGCAGGTTAATTTTCGAGAGGGCAATATCGGTTTACCCATGAGTGCCATACAAGGTTTTATTCAATAAATAGCTTAGGAATTCATATTTTTATCAAAAATTTTAATGACATTTACAAGAAAATAATTTGACAAGTGACAGTTGAGTGGGTAAAAAATATAATTATCCACTCAATAAAGTAAAAGCCACGCGGGGGTTATTATTGAGTTTATCTATTTAAAATAAAGCTGGTAATTGTCTTATTATCTGTATGTATTGGATAAAATATATTTTTAATTTCATAATTCTGTTGATTTAATTATAATTAAAAATTATTTGATCATAAAACTATAATTATTGTATGGATGTTTTAAGTCAATCTGTATCTGCAACTTGACAAAAAATTCTAATCGGCACCTCACTTTTAAACTGTATCTAAGGTCGATTCCACAAGTGGATCTACTTGACCCTTTCGCTCCTGTAGGGACATATATGTCTCAGCAGATGTTTAAAAAATCCTATAGCCAAAAAGAACATTTAAAATGCACAGAACAGGGACATTTTAGTACTTTATAGTCCAAATATGATATCAAGTGGTATCAATACATAACTATAAGCTACTAATGGGATATATTTGTGCAGCTTTAAAACACTATATGTGACCCTGCACAAAGAAACCCAGTTAGTGTGTCAAATTAATGTATTTCTTTTTTTGTCGGATTCTTATGTAGAAAAGTTTTTTATATAAGAATCCGACATTTATTTTTTTTTTAATTTGACATACTAACTGGGTTTATTTGTGCAGGGTCACATAATATTTTATATTTGGACAAACATATCCCACTTATTTTTTGTAAACGAATATTTAAAAAAAAATTGAGTTGTTTCGTACTTTTGAAAGCATTTTATTTTATATACAAAAAAAGTTTCCGAAATTTAAAGAAAACAAATCCGGAGCGAAAGGGTTAACTACAGTACTTTCAGATCTCCGCGGAGCTCCCGCGCGTATGAAATACTCCAGTTTAGAAGGAAGGTATCGATATTAATATTTAAAAAATACTTTATAAATACTAATACCCAGACATAATTACTCACTAGTAAAATAGGCAAATTGGAACATTAAAAAAATATTAACCTGTGTTAAATGCCAATGTTTTGAAGCCTTAGCAATTGGATCCGTAACATGGGTGCATGCTGCACCAAATAACATTAACTTGTGAGGTCCAGAGTGCATCATGTCAAAAAAGGCTTTAACTCCAACTGCAGCATTGCACTAAAAAAAAATCATTTTTTTTAGTTATAACTTATTTATGATATCTGGTAGAAAAATAAGGTTGTAAAATAGTTTTCTTTTTCGTTGTTTCTTTCAGGTTACTGACAATGTTTCCGTTAGCATTACAACTTTATTGTATCAACTATTCCATAATGTTACATTAGTAACAACATTACGTTACTAACATCGTTGAAATGTGAGTTTTGCTCCAATGCCCTTGAATTACCACCATGTCTCAGAATCTAATATAATTATGATAGGTTTGTACATAAATTAATGCAATTTAATTATTAATAACCAAGTGTATTAATTTTTTTTCTAGAATTATAATTCTAAAATAAAGTTTAAAAACTTGATATTAAACGCAATTCAAAGATTTTTGTAAAATAATGTAGGTTTAAATTCTTTTTAAAGCATCTGCTTTTATATACATTTATAAAGTCTATAAAGTTAAATAAATGACTACAAAAGTATACTTTACTAGTAAAGTCCTTAATTTTTAAATGATTTTTTGTAGAGTTAAATAACCCAATTGGTAATAATTTTTTGTAAAAATTGTACTATTATAGTACTACCGAGTGCTACATATCACTAGTGCACAGTACTACCATGAATTGTTCTATAATTCCCCGCCAATCAAGAAAGTCCTATCTGCATTTTTGTTGATTTGATTTGATTTGATTTTTTTGTAGAAGTGGAAAACCTTTTGTGGAGTAAAAAACTAGAATTTTAGGAGAACTAGATCCATGGACTTATATTTGTAGAAGTAGAGTTAAATATGGCAGGGCTAACAATGGGCGGACTGGTTTGATTTTAAAAATCCGCCGCAACTGTCTTCCCGACCACATTAAAACCCAAAAAACAGATCCGGGTTCAAGATTTTTATTTTGTTTATTGTTTGTGAAATTTACCTTTGTATCATTCCACCACATATGCAGCCTATAATTCCTCAAAATTTGGGAATGCTCATTAACATGGTCTAAGGCCAGCTTTACACTAGGCATCACACCTCGCCCTAGAAAAAAAAGATAATAATTTATGTACAAGGTGTCCTAAAAAATAGGAACAATTTTTGGGTTTGTTTCTTCTTTAATATATTATATTAATTTAATTTTTTTCTGTGTGTGCCCATCTAATTTAATTCGTTTGTTCCACCAAAAGTTTATAAAATAAAACCCCAGAAGAAAACTTATTTTTTTTGTATTAGAGCCTTAATAAAATCGGCAGAACAGACCTATACGAAATAAAATAATAAAGATATGCATATATTTTTAAGGAATAAGCAATACAAAAAATGCAATTTTTCAGGGCGAGGATTTCTTAATTAAAAAAAATACCCCGATTTGACAACGTTACTTCAGCTACATATTTACCTTCCCCAAGGAAAGTACTGCGCACGTGAAAAAAAAATTAAATATGTTTCTTGTTTTTTTTACGTTTTTTGACGAACTGCAAAATATTTCCCTAAAATATTTCCCTAAAAAAATCTGTCGGTGTGTCGGTTGGTCGGTCGGTAGGTCGGTCTGTCAGTATATCAGTCTGTTTGCCTGTCGGCCTATACAGGAAAATTTGTGAACATGATAACTCGGGAACGCTTTGAGCTAAAGAGTTTAAATATTTTCCTTGTCCGAAGCTTTTTTATCAGAAATTTTATTTTTAATTTTTTATATAACTTTTTTGTTGGCAGCACTATTTTAAATTGGTTTAGGAGTAGTCCCAAGACTGGTTTGATCTCTTCATTCCACCCTATCCAACTCTTTGTTTTTTTTATAAAATTAATTATAATTATACCTGTATCAGAATTTTCAACGCCTTCTCTAAAAGGGAAAAATCCTGCTATGTAGACATCATGTCTTCTATTATCCACATTTGGTTTTTGAGATTTACAATTTTTTAAAATAAATAATAATATTAACAATTTAAAAAATTTAGTCATCTTGATCAAATCTATTATATAAGAAAAAAAAACAATCACTATTTTTTAAACCACTTCATTGTAACGCTTTTAAAATTTTAATTTTTAAGTAACCCAACTCATTTTAAACACTTATTTTATATTATTTTAAATTATTTAAAAATGTGATTTTCATGAGAAAATTGTATGTTATTTTTCTCTATTATTTTCTCTTATTATTTTCGTAACAAAAACATGGAAAATGTTTTTCACGTCCCGTTTCTGTATATAAGATAGAGCTATATTGATTTTTGGCCAGGGTTGCTAAAATTTCACCCCTTGCGCATGACTGTTGTTTATTTAATATATCCAGGCATGCTATATTTTTTTATATTTATTATTTATGTATTTATTGCAAAATAATTTTATTATTTGAAATTTAAATTAATTAAAAAAATATTATTGAACATTTTCAAGGATGATTCTTGAAACACTCGATAAAATATCGACTACTAGGTTTGAAGATACAAAACATGAAAAATTATGGCTATTTTTTTTTAATAACTTACAAACGCTTTGAACTAGATATATACTTTAATTTAGTATTATGCAAACCTTGGTATGTAATCTAAATTAAAATAGGGCCCTATTTATGTCATCTTTGAAGGGCCGTAGCTCCCTAAGGGCTCATTTCCGGACCAACCTTTATAGAAACTTTTTTTCATATTTTTGGATGTAGAATCGCCTTTTAAATTTTGGCATGGCAGTTACCGATCACTCTAGATTTGTATGAGGAAAATATTTTCGCACACCCTGTATGACTGCATTAATATTAATCATTAGTCCCTCATATTGTCGCATAGATAACAAATTGCATATTTATATTTTTTATTTCAATATTTTGTAATATTAGTTTTTATATCGCAAATATGGTGTTTCATCATAAAAAACAATGCAAAAATTTGTCCTTAAAAAATGTTTAAATCTGTTATTTTTATAATTTTTGGTAAGTTAATTAAAATAAATATTCTATACATTTTTTTGCTTGAAACGTAATAATAATAATAATAATAATAATTATAGATATTTATTATAATAATTAACCTTAAAAATTCTTATAGTTTTTGGGGAGTTGTTTGACTTCCTATTGGTTCGATTATAAATAATTAATAAAATAAATTGTGGATAGGATAGGTATGTTTCGCCAAATATTTTGTTGTTCCTATTTTGATTCGGGATATTTTATCGCTGGAATATTTGGTGGCCCTTTATATTAGTCAGGATATTTTGGTCTTGAAAATTTTGTCGCTGATAAAATACACTGCCCAGTAAAATAGCTTTCCCATTTTTCACCTCGGCGCTGTAAATGGATCTCTTTTTATCAGATTCACTTTCAGAAACCTCAAAAACCCCAATATAATTTTTTTTTACTAAAACTACCCTCCAGGGGGTGGAGTTAGATTTTTATTTATCAGTTTCACTTTTAACTACCTCAAAAACCCCTATATACCAATTTTCACGAAAACTACCTCCCGCCTCTCAGGGGATGGAGTTGGACTTTATTTATTATCAGATTTACTTTCAGCAACCTCAAAAACTCCTATATACCATTTTTACGAAAACAACCCCCCACCCCTTAGGGGGTGGAACTGGAAAAATTTAATTATCAAATTCAGTTTCGTCGTGCCCAAAAACCTCTATATACCAAGTTTGACGAAATTATTGAAAATATTTAAAAAAATCTACCCCCTCGCCCCCGTGGGGGTGGAGTTAGAATTTTTTTATTATCATATTTAATTTCAGAAACCTCAAAAACCCCTATATAGCAATTTTCAAATTTTTGTATTTACCCTATTTGCCCCTTTTGCCCCACGCAAAGACCAAAGACAATCCCGAGCGAGAACTTTAGGTAAAGCACCTGTATGCAAAATTTCAAGTCTCTAGCTTAAAGGGTTCTTTAGTTATCGTGGATACAAGATTTCCCGGACAGAAAGACCAATCGACCGACAATTTTTTTTTGCTTAAAATGGATTTATATCGACTTAAAACGTCATAAAACGCAAAAATACGCGAAAAAAATTTTTGCACGAATACAAGGCTTTCCGGAAATTTGAAAATTTTCAAAATGGGAAAGCAATAAATAAAAAAAAATATATTATTTTTTAGTAATGGTAAATAAGACACACCCTTATAGGTTTAGAATTGTGGGCGGACTTCCCGTAAATATAGAACAATTTCCGTATCAACTTCAGTTAAATTACAATGGAAACTTAATCTGCGGCGCAGTCTTAATAAGCAACGATACAGCTCTTACGGCCGCTCATTGTATCCAAAAATCAGGTAGGCATATTTTTGAGAATAAATGTTTATGCTCAAAATATTTGGTCTAAATTTTTTGGCACATATTTTTACAATTTTTTGTAAATTGTAATTGTAAATTTGGAAAAGGGCTCATCTCGGGGTTTTTTCAAAACGGAGTTTTTCGTTCTCTTTTCACGTACTTATACAGACAGATATTCTATGAGCGAGAACGACTTATATCAGTTTGGATATTGATACTGGTGAAATACACTTGACTTTCTGAAATAAAACCAAACCAAAGTCGAAACCAAAAAAGTCCAAACCACTAAAAAAGCACTCAGGTGAAGTTCGAAAAGGACTCATCTCGGGAAACTGTAACGACCATTTTCTTCATCAAATTTTCCTTTAAAAATACTATTTTTCTTTGTCATAACGTACACAGCGGTCGGCAATTTGAGAAAAAAAAACTGTTCAAATAAGTCAAATGGTTCAAAAGCAATCCATCTTTTTGTGTACCCTGAAAATTTTTAATTTTCGGAGATGAGCCCTTTTCGTGAGTCGTGCGTTCTAAAGGGTTGTTGTTACCTATTTTGCCAAAAAAGTTTATATAAAAAATCTTACAATTTACCTTATAGAGACTTAAATTGGACCAAAGATTTTCAACGTGCAAAAAACTTTTGGTCAAAATTTCAATTCTGTGTCAAAGCTTTCTTGAAATATCGTAGTGTAAAGTTGCTTTGCACCATTAATAAGACTTTATGTGAAATTGTTGTCTTTTAGGTTTGTACAGTATAAGGGCGGGCACTTCACAAAATTCACAAGGCGGTGAATTAGTTAATGTGAAACAAATAATTATCCATCCAAGTTGGTTCACCCTAAGAACTGATTATGACTTGGCAATTTTAAAACTTGTTAGACCCCTAAAGTGAGTAAAAACCGCATAGGTATAGCTACCCTGATAGAAAAGTACACAATTCTAATTAGAATAAGTTAACTTAACATAACATTAGATTAGTGACATTTTTATGTTTAGTCTCAAACGTTATAAAATATATAAATTTAGCCTTAAAAACTAACGTTTGACAAAAACGTTATAAAATACATAAATCTAACGTTAGTTTCCCAACTAAATTCTAACCTTATTCTAACTTTAAATATTTTTTAAATTTCCATTATAAATACGTAAGCTATAGTAGAAAATACTCATTTCATACCTGTGCCTAGGTTTGATGAGCAAATATTACTCAACTAAAAATTTAAAAATTGAGAATTTCCCAAATCAAAAAAAAACAGATTTACCCCTGACCGTGAAATTTTACTGACTAAAAAAAAGGTAATTTAAAAATTCCCAACCTTTTCAATTTTCCTAAGTAAACAATTTACTGACCAGTTTCCCTTTACCCCTCAATTTTTCCGACATATATTTTACGAAATCTGCCAATTAATTTTACAACTGGACTTGAGCACCCCCTGTGGGGGTGATTAGAGCTTATTTCGCCAAGGCGTGCTCAAAACCATGCCAGGGGTGCTGAGCACCCCCTAGCACACCCCCCCAGTTACGGGCCTGCATATAACATATAACATATAATAAACATTGTTTATTATATTATAATAAATAATTATTTTAGGCTTTCAAAAAGTATACAGCCTGTAAAATTACCCAGTGAGAATAGTAACCCCACACCGGGGCAAAAAGGGTACGTTACTGGATTTGGACGTTTCTTCTCTTACGTTACAACATTATCTGACCAACTCCGGGCCGTGGAGGTGCCCGTTTTAAATGTTTACTCGTGTACGGCAAGTTACCCCATGGTTCGAATTACCCCAAGGATGTTTTGCGCGGGGTACAATGAGGGTGGAAAGGATGCATGTCAGGTAAAATATTACTATATCTAAAGTCGAGACGAGGGCCATAACCAGAAAGGTGGGGCTCAGCCCCCAGGGTGGCACCCTAAAAAAAAGCTTTGTCCCTGACGGTTTCAACCAAAACTTGGCGCCCCAACAAAAAAAATAGCGCCCAAAAAAATACCTTCATGAAAAATGCTTTGTCAAAAAAATTGGCTCCCCAAAAATTACGAGAAAATATTTTAGGAGAGCAGTGGGAGCTTGTGTTCTACCAAGCGGCCAGGGGCGATAAAAACTCGAAAACCAGACTATTTTTTCACTTTTTCTCGTGTTTTCATAGTATTTTACCATGATAAAAAATATATTTTGGTGTGTAATTTCTAAAATTACTTTATTATTGGATTTTGATTAAATTTTAAAAAATCAAAGGCATAATATTCTTTGTAATTAAACACAAATATATTTTTTCATGGTAAAATACTATGAAAATAGAAAAAAAAAGTAAAAAAAAATTCGAGTTGTTAACGCCCCTGCCGCCCCTCTTCTAGTTCGGCCCTGTAAGCGCTAAGGCTTTCAAAGGATTTCTAATATTTTTTGGGGAAAGCGGGGAAGAGAGGACTCACCATGTGTGGATGTTTTCCTGGTCGTGCTGAGAGGTACCTCTTGCTGAATTGGTGTTCTGGAGCATGGATGGTGGTTGATAATGCGTTCACTTAGGTTTAAATGTTCATTGTGGAAAATAGAAAGGTATTTTCCTTATGTCGGCGTATAAAAATAATACCCGCGACCGTTAAGATATGAATTCTCTTTCGACTGTGTATGCCAACGCTCTTCTAGATCACAAATCTCGCTACTAAAGCGATGCAATCAATTATACTGCAGCATGTATAATTGGTTGCCTAACTAACTAAAAATACTGCGTGGAACAGGCCCTGAGCTTTGAAATATAATTAATAGAACACAAGTTCACGAGGCTCTCTTAAAATATTTCCTCGTTATAAGCGATAACGGAAAGAATGTCATTAAAATAATGCGCCCCCATTTTTTGCCTGGCGCCCCCTGAAAGTTCATTTATTAAAAAAATGGCATTTACGTATTTTAGGATCCTTAACTCAGAATTTAAGAGAATGCTGTGTTAAGAATGATGATGGTTGTGGATGGTTATGGATGGTTAACCATCCACAAATCGGTTTTACTCGTTCTTTTTTAATATTTTTAGGATTTTTATTAGGGAATATATATTTTTTTCAGGGCGATTCAGGAGGACCTTTTGTAATAAACGGAGTACTAAATGGAATAGTGTCCTGGGGCTTAAGTTGCGCCGAAATTGGTTTTCCTGGAGTTTACACAAATATCGCCGCCTTAAGGGAATACATTAGAATGAATACGAACATTTAAAATGGTTTTCCGATAGAATATTCGGCTACAGAATATCCGGAGACTAATTATAATTATCCGGGCGGTAAAACCGGGTTTTCCATCAGGTTTTAGATTTAGGCTATATCTTCGTTATTTAAAAAGATGAAAATATTGGTTAAAAATTAAATAAAATGAAAGTAAAAGTAGAATTTACTAACATATGCAAAACTACCACTAACTCACTCTCTTAAAATCATCCCCAACTTCGGTTTTTAAATAGAACCTTCCAATTTTTACTATAGTTTATAAATAAGATTACAAAATATATTTTTCATCAGAAAAATTTCCAAAAACACCATTAAGCATCTGGAATATAACCAAATATGTGTTAAGTTAAAATTTGTTAACTAGTGTTATTATAACGCTATAATTTAGGTTATATTCAAGTAGAATTTAAATTCTTTTATCTGTTTGTAAACTGTTTTAAACATTTACGCCGTTAAACATTTAATTTCAAAAGAAATAGAATTTCTATTTTTTAATATATATATAAGTATAAAAATATGTGTAAGTAATATACATAAAAAAACTCCTAAAAAAAACATAATAATAATACATAAGAATATATTCTTATAATACTAATGCCATTCTAAAACAACGTGGCATACATATAAATAAACTGTTACAACAAGAAGACTGGTAATGGAAAGTGGAACACCAATTCTGCAAAAAAATAATAATAAAAATTAATTTAGAATTATTTCGACGTTTAGATCATTAAGAAAAAAACAACCGATTTTAGACGCATGGCTTTTAATTTTATCTACCTACCTAAACAATCCTTAGTCGTGCAAAAAATAGTGTATATACCTCAGGACTAAACGTGGCTGTTTTAGTCCCTTGCATTTCTGTTTCCCTCGCTCGATACGCTCGCTCAAGATACACTCATGCAGCAGGACTAAAAAAGCCAGTTTACTCCCTTGGTATATAAATAACTATTTTCATTTAACAATCATTTCATTAACTGCAATATTATTTGACCTAATAAATGCAAAAAAAATCTAGCGCCACAGGCGAAAATGTTGAAATGTTTTATATCATGCACTGCATTTTCCAAACAAGAAACTTTAATTAATAAATAATTAAAATTAATTAAAAAGAAAAGATAAAAATCAATATTTTCGCGCCCCTTGTACATGGTGCCAGTGGCACTTTTTCCGTATGGGGAAAATGGAAATTTTAATCTTACCTACTGAACTCAAGAAAAGTAAACTTATAACCATGTTGCTCAGCAACCCCAGCACAGACTATGTTTGAACTAGAACCAAAGAGAGACCCATTTCCTCCAAAACAGGCACCAAAAGATAAGGCCCACACCAAAGGTTGCAATGGTAAATTTAATTCGGTGTTACTCGCTAGGTCTGTAGTAATGCGTACCATCATGGTTGTCAGTGGTAGATTGTCCACAAATGCACTGGCTATACCTAAAGATGTAAAAAAAAAAACATTTAAATAAATGAAGACATATATTTTCTTACATAATACTTTTAATTTTAGAATTTTTAAATATAAAAGTAAAAAACAAGAAGAACTTACTTTTTTGGGTGTTTATGTTTTTTAGTAAAAATATTGACTATTCTTTTGGTACATTGATAAGGTCCATATATTTAGAACGCATTTTAATAAGCACCTTTGCTAACATAAAATTTTACCTTAATCCGAACCGTATATACGGATTGATACGAATTAAAAATATGTCTGCATATGCAGATAGATACGGATTAGAAGGGTCAATTTTTATATACGGATTTATACGATTAAAATTATATCTGCATATGCAGATAGGTACGGATTAAAAGGGTCAATCTGTATATAAGGATTTATACGGATTAAAAATATATCTGTATATGAAGATACGTACGAATTGAAAGGATCAACCTGTACATACGGATTAATACGATTAAAATTATATCTGTATATGCAGATAGATACGGATTAAATGTCTCAATCCGTATATACGGATTGATACAGATTAAAATTATATTTGTATATGCAGATAGATACGAATTAAAACTCTTAATCCATACTTACGGATTGATACGGATGAAAATTCTATCTGGATATACGGATTAAAAGTGTCCATCCGTATAAACGGATTGACAGTATTCATAATGAATATGCAAATACAGATTCAAACAGATAAATGAGTTAAGACTGATTAGTTCGGATTCATTTTAATAAGCTACAAATTAAAACAAATACATTATCTATCGTTTGCTTATTCAAATTATATCCGAATCTATCTGTTTGAATAGGGTAGTTTTACCTGAAACCCAAAGAATCAAAATGATGGCAACTGTAAGTCTATATTCAGGGCCAACTGACATGATTATTAATTTTGTCTGCGTGCCTATCCACTCGATTAGTCCCAACCTAGATAGAGCCTAAAAAATTACTTATGTTAGATTACTGTTGGTTTTATGTGAGATTCCTAACTTTAGGAATATCTTGTTAAAAAAACGTGTTTGCAAGAAGGAGCCTACTTGGGTCCCTGGATAAGTTTGTGGAACGTTTTTTAGGGGTCCCTGAGAGAAATAAAATTAGGTATTTTTTCATAATAATAATAATACCTACTATACTTGAAATTCAATAAAACCTGCAGTGTTCGAAAAGATCAGGAAAATCAGAAAAATATCAGGGAATTTAATAAATCAGGAAAACAATATCTGGACTTCAGAGCCAAAGGGTTAAGTCAATCTTTTTACGATTTTAGGTTATGAGTGATTCTTATTTAAAATTTCCCACTTTTTCTATTTGGAATAATAATAATAATTTTAAAAACGTGACTTAATACCATCTGGCTCTTAGGTCCAGATATAGGTATAATTTTTCTTTATAGATTTTTTTTTGATAATTACCAATTTTCAGGGATTTTCCCTGATTTCTTCCTAATATTTCAAAGCAAATAATTTAAACTGTTTTTTTTTTTGTGAATCAGGCAGGAGTGGCGCAATTCAGTTATCAATTATAATTAATATTTTTTTTTTTGAAATATGTAAAAAGTCAAAAGCTTTTTGAAAATCAATAAGTATTGCATCAACCTGATTATCTTCAGATAAATCACATGTCAAACAAGCTAAGGCAGATAGGCAAGAGTACTCTTCTCTAAAACCATGCTGGTTTGAAAATAAAGTATCATTTATATTTAATATATTTCTAATATATTTAGTTAATATTTTTTCAAAAATTTTGCATGTTATCCTAGTTAAACTGATGGGCCTGTAGCTTTTTGGGTCAGATTTACTTCCCGATTTATATATTGGTACAATAAAGGCAGATTTCCAATCTCTTATTATCAACAGACATGTCAAATAATGCTTTTAAATAATCAACTATACTTTTACGAGATAAATATAAAAGTTCGGAGCAAATGCCATCAGAACCATCAGTATAACTACGTTTAATTGATTTCAGAAAATAAGAAGTATCATCTTTATTAAAATATAACTTTATAATGGAGCTCTCTACAACTAGAATTATGAAACAAAAGACGTCTACCCTAGCTCTATCTCATATGTGCTACACTTTCCAGCCAACCAAATAAATACTGTATTTGTTTTTCATACAACAAATACAATATTTATTTGGTTGGCCGGAAAGTGTAGCACTGAGCGGCACGAACGAACATAGGTAATGTGAATCTGTAGAATAAGATAATTCTACTAAAATTTAGATGGCGCCAGTAATTTCTTTAATAAATAGAATATAGTTACACTTTTCGCCCGGTCAAGTAAATATTGTATTTGTTCAACAAAGAACAAATACAGAATTTGTTTGGTTGGGTGGAAGTGGGAGTGTATGTATGTCTTCTATCCTTTTTGGGTAGAACTTTTGTCCCTGTCCAATCTAACGGGAGAAATCGCCATTAAAGAAATTTATTTTGTTTATATTAGCTTATACCCAGTCAACACAAATACATGGCAGGAACATAGCAGGTACATAACCACTGTTCTATGTGATGTTGCAGACATGAAATTTTTATAGCCCATGTATAGTCCTTGGACTTTAACAATTCCGCCTCAAGTTATGTATCAGCTACATAACATGCTACATATCAGATACATACTAGGTACATAACAATAAAAGTAGGCGTTTCCGAATTTTGCTTGTTATGGAGTGCATCATAGATTTAGACATGGTGAACATTTTTACGTCTTTTTGATAAACCTAATAATTAAAGTATATAAATATCTTTATATGTAGCATCCATCAGGCAAAATTCTTATACGATGTGCATTTTTACTGTGAAAGCAAACTTTCTACCAGGCTTAAAAATCATGGGCCACATAAAAAGCCAATTTTTAGAAAAAAAAATAGCAAATAATCATTTTAAAAAAAATATATATTTTAATTTTTTGTCTAAAATTATCTAAAATCAGTTTAGTTGTCTAAAAATACATGCGTTTCTACTACTTAAGGGTAAAACTTTTATTATTAACAACAATTTTAAGAATATTAGTGATTCTAACCTATAAAAATTAAAATAATATAGACGCCATATTTAGTATTGAATTCATAACATTTTATGTATCGTGTATGTTCTCGTACCATGTATATGATACATAACATGCAATATTGCATGTTATGTATCATACATAGGTATGTTACATCTTATGTAATATGGCACATGTAAAAAATCTTTCTGTTATAGGGCATGTTATGTAGCATACATATGTATGTTATGTCTCATGTAATATGGCACTTGTTACCTAAAAAATCTTTCTTTACCATGTTGCATCCATATATGTGCGGACTGGGTAAACATTAAAATTAAAATTTACCTTACTGGTTAATAATTTGGTACCTAGGGAATCAAAATAACAATTTCTTACCTCCATAAGAATAAAAAGGCAGGCAAAAAACAATAATGTCGTCCATTCCACTCTTCTAAAAACACCTTCTATATCGTCCTTATCATAAATTAAAAGTAACAGGAGGGCTCCTAGTAGGGCAGTCCACCCTAGACCTAATTTACCTTGAAAAAAATGTTTTGTGTTTGGTTTGGAATAGTTATACTACACGGAGAACATCTACGTAAATTACCGTAAGTAGGAGAAGTCGGGGTTAACTGGGCAGCTTTTTTTCATATCGAGTTTTTGAAAAACCTGTAAACAATTTTCAAATATTTTCTATAGCAAAAGGCAGATTATTACTATAGTTAGAACATATTAATACTTCAGACAAATATTATTTATATAAAAAAAGTTATTAACGATAACGCAGTTAACCCCGCTGGACCAGCTAACCCATAGGCCAGAGTTAACTGGACTTTTGGACGATTTGTGAAAAAACCGCGCAATGAATCTTTTTTTATGGTGAAATCTGTTTCAGCTTATCAAAAAACATAGGAAATGATGGGTTAGAACCTTAGGACAGAGATTTGTTTTTTTTGTAGGCTTGTGTTATTGTACTTTATATTAAATTAATAATATAAATAAATAAAATAATTTGTACTTACTGATAGCTGGAATAGAGTGCAGGAAAAACACACAAATTACCATAAGTAACGTTACTCCTGATTTAAATAAAAGAACTTTATCTTTTATTGGATACTAAAAATATAAAATAAATCATAACACAGGACCACAAAAAAAAATAAAGTCAGTTTTTCAGAAACCAGATTAAATTTTTTCTACTTATTTTTTTGGCGCTTAAAAGGAATATTGGAGTGAAAAAAGTTCTTGACCCTCAAAATCTTGAGATGTAGGGCACAATGTTTTTTTTTGTATGCATTTTGTATGCAAAAAGATAAATCAACAAGAATTCATCAAATTTTTTCTTATGGAAATATTAATAAATAAAAATGATTCATGCCATACTTGCTGATTTTAAATATCTACCCATATGGCTCTTTTTTCGTGTTTTTCCGATACATTTCATTAAAAATTTTATATAAATAATACAGATACAGCCAAAAATTTATATTTTTAATACTTCTACATACATATGCGTTATAAAAAAATAACATATTTTTTATCTCCATTGGTAGGGAGTCTGGGGGGTTTAGCGTTGCACATGTCAAAAGAAATATAGGTATCATAACATTGTCTGATACCCTTAACCAGACTGTTTTTCTCAAGTTTTTTTAGCGATTTATACAAATTTGACAATAAAAGAGTTCCCTGATCCCTAATTTGTTTTAAAACCACCCGCACACTGGCAAAATTTTATCATAACGCTGGTAAAAACCAAAAATAATCTTTCTATCTGGGGTTTGTGGCCTGTAAAAAATTAACTGGGGTAGATATTTAAAATCTGCAAGTTATGGCATGAAAAATTTTTGTTTAGCAATATTTCCATAAAAAATATTTTTCTGAAATCCTGCGGATTTTTGTTTTGGCCTTGAATGCATAGAAAAAAACCCAAAATGCGCTATATCTCAAGATTTTTAGGCTCAAAAAAGTTTTTCATTGTTTTCAGCGCCCAAAAATACGTAGAAAAAATAAAGTCTGTTTTATAACAAACTAACTATTTTTTTTGTGGTCCTGTGTAATCTATTAACTTTTTTCTCAAGATTTTTACTATTACATACAAAAATTATATCATATTCTTGCAAAAATGTGTTAAAAAAAATAAGATAAAGATAAATTTTAATGCGCCTTCGGTAAAATTGTAAAAAGTAGAGATATTTTTTGATTTTTTAATAGATATACCAATATATATATATATATATATATATATTAATATATTATTACCTGTTTTTTTAGATCTTTAAGATTAGTTGTATAATTTGCAGACAAATTACTGTTATTGTTTAAAGTAAACAAAACACCTTCTAATTTCACGGACTTTTTTTTCATAGTTTCCTTTACAATTTCTTCGTCCTTGCTGTAACCGCTCATACTTGCAGCTGTCCTCTTCCAAACAGCTATTTCTCGTTTTAATTCTAAAAAATCCATAGATATTTATGTATGCTTATTACAAGCTTTTAAATAACTGTGATCGAGATCCATTCTCATATTGGAGTTTTGATAAATCAAAACTAAAAAATATTAGACATAATAATTTTTTAATTTTGATACAAACTTTTAAATTAAAAAAAATTATTTCTATATTATAATAGCACTCATCTGGGTGCTGGAATGGCTTTATTATGCAACGGAACCTTTTGGTTCGTTTTTAAGCTTGTCTGTAACAGCTCTAATTGTGGTTCTATAATAAATTCAAAAATAAACAAACTAATAATATTAATAATATCTTATTTTACATACCTTGTACTTCCATAGGTTCAGAGTACTTGAAATTTGACGTATCTCTAAAAGTAAACCTCAATTGGGCGTAAACACAAAGGCCGGCGACTAAGACACCAAATCCCATGTGTAAGGTAAATACTCCAAAAGTGACACCCTATAAAAATAGTTTAATTATTTTTTTTTGAGGTATAGTGGTATACCTCGTTAATATACTTGTATGGTTCCAGAACTCGTGCTACGCACTCGTGCAACTTCCACACGCGTATCTTAATGATGCTGTTAACTCACTTGTATCGTAAATATCTATTATCTCTTAGAACTTAATTTTAAGATGTATATTTTTATAACTTACTGCTGCAATAATATCTTTATTTGACGCCAAAATAACATTTGGTGGGTCTCCAATGGGAGTTAAAGCTCCTCCAATATTATCAAAAATTATTGTACACATTAAAACT
The DNA here is from genome assembly GCA_958510825.1 of Brachypterus glaber. Classification (NCBI taxonomy): domain Eukaryota; kingdom Metazoa; phylum Arthropoda; class Insecta; order Coleoptera; family Kateretidae; genus Brachypterus; species Brachypterus glaber. Next base: position 28,764,602 of record OY294053.1, read on the forward strand.
GGTACAGGATTGAGTTTCATTACTTCACATAGCCTAAAATAATATTAACACTTTAACTGCCACGCGATTTTTATGAAATTTTGCTATTTCGGCCGAGGCATTTTTTTTCGCCAAAAAGCTTGCCATGGCATCTGTTAACAAAAAAAATTTTAATAAGTTAACCGTGGTCCGATTAGCCCTCCCCCCGAAGCTACCCATTACTAAGATTTTTTTACACCTTAATTTTTTAAGTAATTTAGTTAATTTTGGACCAAAAATCATTTATAGACTATATAAAAAATGTATACTATATTACTAAAAAAACTATTCTTGCCGTTAGCGATTTTAATGAAATTTGGACTGAAATATTTTGTTATGAGGAAGAAAAAAGTAAGGATGAGGCTCATTAAAGTTGATTTTTAAGGAGAGGCCTTATGTACCTACTATACCGCTGAAGTTTACTTACTTTATAGTTATTGGAGTTATAAGTAAAGCTGTAGTTACATTATCCAAAAAACTTGATAAAATGCAGGTTATTAAGCATATAGTATTTACTAAAGGCCATATTTTACCCCCCGTCAACTAAAAAATAATAATATTTTAGGGCCTTCTTATACAGGATGCTGCAGAAATAGGGTTCAAAATTTTAAGGATGAATTCTACATTAAAAATAATCATTATACTGCCATCATAGCCGTTATTTTAAGCTATGACGGCAGTATAAGTATATATAAATAAAATAAAAAATGATAGCTTCCAAGAATAATATCTATAGAAACTTAATATCCCCATTTCTGAATTGCACTGTATATTATACAGTGTATAAATATTATCTTTACTTTATATGCAATAACAGCTGTATAATCAAAAACTCCAGTTTCACTTAAAATCGTAACCAGTGTCATCATTGAAAACAGCAAGAGTAAAGTCTCTATGTCAATCCAGGATATAATTTCTGCCATAGTAGGTCTTGCATTTAATGCTGCCAAAACAGCAACGGACATAGTACTTGCCAACATAGCCGCTAAAGTTCTATGAATTATCTAAAAAAATATTTTTATAAAAAAGTCAACCCTATTGAAAATGACGGGTCTGCGCGTGTATAAATGTTGCATAGACCGGACTTGAGCGGGTGAATTCATCCGCTGAAGTCCGGTTTATGCACCTATACCCGCCCAGACCCGTCATTTTCAGCAAGGAAATGATTAAATAGATCATGAAATTTTATGAATAACCCTGTATTTAAATCAAAAACAAAGACCAAAAAGTATTTTCTACAGTAATTTAGTTTTTTTGGTTAAAATGTGTAAGTGTGACCTATCAAACTTCATGAAATTTTATTTTCTATAAGATTCCATTATAATAATTTTAAAAAAAATAATATTTTTAATAATTTTTACCTCAAATATAATAAAAATATACAGTCCCAAAAGTATAAACGCTGCATAGATAATTCCATCATCGGTATTGATAGGCTGCAGATTATACCCCACCGAAATAGGGAAATTTTGGTTTAAACTGGTCTTAAAGCGTACTTGCAACAAATGATACGAAATGTTATCTATTTTATGCGAAGCCAGTTTAAAAACATTGTTATAGGTCACCTCAGGTACCATTCCTATTAATTTTTCATTCCCTAACGGTATATGCCATACATCAGAAACGTTCTTAAAAAAATAAAAAATTACATTATATTGAATGAGAAAAGTTTTGGTCAATCAGTGTTTCTTACCTGTAATAGTAAGATGTTGGAATTTTCCATATTAATTTTTTCATTTCTGGGCAATTCTTTTAACACTATAAGTTGGACGTAAACCGTCAACCAGTTGGTAGATATGTTGGCGTAATATTTTGGTAATAAAGCACCTTCTATTGTAATACGCACTTTGTTGTCCTTTGGCCTTTTTAAAATAATGTAACCTGAAAATGTTTATATATATTTACCCCCTCTTAACTTTTGAACGATTTGAGATATTGACTTCAAATTTGGAACACGTTATTCAGACAACTTAAACTAAACTTTTGGATTATACTTAATATTAGTAGCTTTTAAATTGTGGTCATTTTTTGTTTTTTTACGTGAAATTAATCATTTTTTTTTGATTAAAAAAAAAAAAATCACGAAAATTTCCATTTTTGAACCCATTTTAATAAACGATGTAACACACGACCTAAATTTCCATTAAAACAATACCCAGATGCCCCACCATGTGGAGGGAGGCATGGCAAGAAATTTTCTATGAAATCCTGTCATAGGATCTCATATTTTAATATTTCCCTCTCTAAAATTAACCCACTCCGCATCCACATCTTGTTAATTTTTTTTTCGTAACCTTTATATTAAAATTTAAATAAGCTTATGATAACCTTCTGGTAAGCTTACTCTAAACATTACCTCAAGCTTGCCTGAACGTTACTAAACTTACAAAACTTACAGATGCAAGCTTTAAAAAGTCTTTTACAAGGTCTATACAAGTTTACTGCAAGCTTACTGTAAGCTTTCTTCCTAACTTACACACCCCAAAAAAAGCTTGCGGTAAGCTTCTCGTAAAGTTATTTTGCTTAGTGGGTACTTACTGTGAGTTTGGTGCTTAGGGATGCTTATTTGGTGCTTATCCTCTACCTTAACACTGTTGGCCATCAAAAAATAACTGCAGATAAGCCACAGGGATATGAGTATAAAATATTTAAAATGTTTAGCACATATTTGCCATTCAGTGTTCATTTCTTTTTGTTTTTCAAAAACTTCCCTAAAAAAATATTTTAATTTTTTTAAGAAAATAAACTATAGCCTAGTACTCGGCTTATTTTAAGGTAACTGCCCTATATACCAAAAATACAGGGAAGCGGTGCATCGCTTCATAACGTAAGAATTCCGAAATCCGAATTTAAGGCAAAATAGCACCTTATCCAATTAGTTTTGAGGTACAAATTCGGACTCAGCGCCTCAAAAAACATAAGAATACAATGGTCTCCGAAAAATGGGGAAAAATACATTTTTTTACAAAAAATTGAAAATTGCTATATAGGGGTTTTTAAGGTTGCTGAAATTGAATCTGATAATAAAAAAATTCTAACTCCACCCTCAAGAGGGTGAGGGGGTAAATATTTTTAAATATTTTTAATTTCCGTCAAAATTGGTATATAGGGGTTTTTGGGGTCGACGAATCTGAATCTGATAATATTTTTTTTCTAATTTCAGCCCCTGAGGGGCGGGAGGTAGTTTTCGTGAATATTGTTATATTGGGGTTTTTGAGGTTGGTGAAAATGAATCTGATAATAAAAAATCTAACTCCACCCCCTGAGGGGGTAATTCTTACGATATGAGGGGACGTTTCGACATTTTTAAAACATCGTTTTATGAAATATTCTAATGTTTACTTATTTTTTAGAATAACTTACGAACTCAGTTCATTTTCTGATTCTGAAATATCTGTTAAACTAGAAGTTCGTTTCCGATTTTTGAGGGGCGATGGGGTTTGAATTATATTCACTTTTATGGAATCTGTTTTATCGGTTAAAAACTGAATACATCTCCTACAAAAAAAAAACAAAGATACAAATTAAATTAATTATATGAGTAGCAGGTACTCACTAGGCTGGGTCGAAATTTTTTTTTTTAGTTGTGTTTTCGGGTAGGGCTAGAAGGCTTCTAAATGCGTTAGTAAATAAGCCTGTAAATTTTGGGGAACATCTCCCAGAATCAACCGGAAAATCGAAATATTCCACAGTGGGCCAGGAAAAAAAAACAGGGACAAAATTCTGAATTTAAATCACTAATTTATAATTATAGGTAGGTAATAAAGTACTATTACTACTACTTGCCCAAAATTTAATTTTAAACTATAATTATCAGATTAATCTAAAAAGTCAACAATTGATTTTTGTCCTGCTAAAATTCAAACCTCGTCTTTTTTGTTTTTTGGTGGGATTACTTTCAAAAAAAAATAGGGATCTTCCCCTCATAGAACTTTTCCTGAACATTTCAAGTCGATCGGATTATTCATTCTTCTTGAGTTATCGTGTCTACAAAAACGTGACATCAGATGAACAGACAGACTTTTTTAAAGTTTCTTATTTTTTCACCTAACACTTCTGTATCCAAGAATTTCTTGTCTAGGACGTTTTTTGGCGATTTTGGGAATTTCGAATCTACCGTATAATACTATTCTAGCGCAGGCGCTGTGAATAGTATAATAATCAAATTTTAATACAAAAAGTCAACTTAATCGTTAGCCCCCTAAAATTCTTAGGTAGCCTCCCCCGCCCAATATTTGCTCCTAGTTGCGTCGATGTGGGTAGGTACTTACTTCGCATTTTGATCAGTTTCCTCCATTTCACGATAAACTCACTGAAAAATCACTATTAACTACCAAAACTACGCAATAGCGATATGGAAATTTATTATTTTATTTTATTAAAATTTTTATAAACATTTGTGGTCTGGGATTAATAAAAAGGAAATGTAACTACACGGTGCAATCTACACCATTTAAAATGATACTAAACGTATCGTTTTTTATTTTTTTTTTCAGTTTTGAGTTTTTTTAAATTAATATAAAGAAATTAAAAGTTTGTAAATATAAGTAACTAGTGATTTAGAGAACAACCGACCTTGCTCCAACCCAACAGATAAAACTGGGAAGTCTTGCGGTAGAAAAGTTTTTTTTTAGTTTTCGTATCAGATACACTGATAAAAAGAATTTATTTGGATATGGCGAATTAAATTATTTGTTTGAAACAAATTTTATTTGAGTCAAATAAATACTTAGTTCATGTAAACAAGTATTTTAATTCCAAAACGATTTATTAATGGGAACAAAATAGTTTATTTGACAGAAATAAAATTTATTTGTCACAACCAAATAAAAGCATGCGCAAAAATTGGTTTTTAACAAATAGGCTTTCGTTAAATATTAATAAAACTGTTCATATATTCTTTGCTCATCTACCACTATATACTTTTAATAACCCCTTTCTGTCTGTCGGTCTGTTTGTCTATCTATCGATATGTCTATCCGGGAAATTTTCCAGGAAATGTTTACCACAACAACTCAAGAACGCTTTGAGTTCTAGGCTGAGATTATTTTTGGTAAAAATCGTAGTGCGGTAAGCGGCTAAATGGGATTAAAAATATTGATTAAAAAAAAAATTTCTAAAAAAGGAACCTTTTTTGGAAAAAAATCGATTCCAAATTTTTTTTTGATTTTTTTTTAAATATATATATTGAAAAAAGAACTTGATTTTGTTGTTTTACTTAATGAACCTAGCCCTTTCTGGGAAAGTATTATTTTGTTGGTAGCTGTGTTTATAAGTTAATGATAGATAGATAAGTTTATTGTTTTGAAAGAAATTACATTTCTTATAACAAAGCTGTGTTGTGTAAATTTTGAGTTAGACTACTAAGCATTGCTAACAATATTTAATTGAGTATACAGTAAGTTGTGAACAGGAGATTATTCAGATAGTACAAAACTTCTTAATTTAAGATAATTAATAATAAAATTTATAATTTGTTTAAGGGTGCTTTCTGTACCTGAGTTAAGCAAGTTAATAACTCTGTTAAAATAGAATTTTAAGTGATTTGGGCTACATGTTCGCAGTTGGGTTAAAATTCTTAAAATGTAGAAGGGAAAACTCCAGGAAAGTTGACGGGTGTCGTGGGATAGGAAGTTGTACATTAAGGGGTAGGATGATTGTGAGAGCCTTGTTATATCTAAATTGTACAAATAAGCCTTGTATGTATCAAGAAAACTAAACAACTGGTGTTTGTTATGGTTAATACTATTGTTTATAAGTTGTTTATAAGTTAATGAATAAATATTGTCAGCTAAAATACAGTAGTTGGTATTTAACGTCGAAAGTAATTAATTTTTTTAAAAAGATATTGTCTTGTGAAAAATTTAGTAGTTTTTATGCAAATCCGGACTGTTATATATTTCCTGTATCATTTAATAACACTATTATTTACGCTAGAACCATTTAAATTTGTTATTATTTACTAACAAGAACAGTGAAGTAGGTACCCTGGGAAACGTTCAAGTATTACCCCTGCTGAAAATGACGGGTCTGGGCGGGTATAAATAGAGCATAAACCGGACTTGAGCGGATGAAATTCACCCGCTCAAGTCCGGTCTATGCAACATTTATACCCGCGCAGACCCGTCATTTTTAATAGGGACGTAACGCGTTACAGGGGGGAATGGGGGTTCAAAATGATCAAAATTTGCGTTACGTAATACTTGAACGTTCCCCTGGCAACAAATTTCAGTGTTTCAATAGGTACCAGAATATATACAGGGTGATCAGTAACTGCCATGCCAAAATTTAAGAGGTGATTCTACATCCAAAAATATGAAAAAAAGTTTCTATAAAGGGTGGTCCGGAAATGAGCCCTAAGGGAGCTACGGCCCTTCGAAGATGACATATTGAATGCGGAACAAAAAAAGCATCAATAAAATTCTAATGCTGCAGGCTGATTCTTCATTTAAAACTGAGCAAAAAAGTATTCTTCACCAGAACACCTAAATTTAATATTACAGAAGTAATAGTCTTTTAAAAAGTAACGTTTTTGGTGGCACACAAAGTTACTTCCGTTTATTGTCTTAGAAGCAAACTTTTTAATTGAGTAAAAATATATAAAACAAGTCATATAGTGTAACACTGTAGGAGGAACCGTTAAAAAAAATGCAATTAGGAGGAAGAACATTTTGTGCCACCAAAAATGTAACTTTTTAAAAGGCTATTACTCCTTTAATAATTAATTTTGGTGTTTTGGTGATGAATACTTTTTTGCTTAGTTTTAAAAGAATCGACAGGTCGCGACCTGCAGCATTAACATTTTATTGGTGCTTTTTTTGTTCCCCATTCAATATGCCCATCTTCGAAGAGCCGTAGCTCCCTTAGGTATTCTTTTCAGACATATGTTCCTTTGTTGGTATTTATGTTTTGTGATGTAGAATCATCCTTTTTACTCTTAACCAAAAGACTGCAAACACCATGTATATTTTTTTGCAATTTTGGCGAAGGCGCGTTTAAACTTAGCCTCACTTGATCAATAGTTTTTCATAATTATTATTAATTATTATTTATTTTCGGTGATTATAATCACCGAAAATAAATGCTAACTGGTTATAAAAATAACAACAAAATAACCAAAATATCAAAGCCTGTAGGCCCGTTACTTTGTCTTATAATTGCGGTGGAACCATACCATTGTCATTTACAATGTACATGTTAATTGTTGTTAACTGGGACAGAAAAAAATGGCAGACTAACATCTCTACTCTAAATTTCTCTACTCCCTAACATCCCTACTCCATAACATCCCTACTCCACAACAACTCTACTCCGTAACATCTCTACTCCATAACATCTCTACTCCGTAACAACTCTACTCCACACTATAGACACTCGATTAGCCACTTGTCTTAACTCAAAAGAATATTTGTCATGCTAAGTCACTGTCAAAAATGAATTCAGTTTATTAATTACTTACATATTAGTGCGTGTTAAGAGTACGCGGTCATTGTTGCTTTTAGAATAATTCATTTATGATTGTTCTAGATTTACATTTAAAGATAAACGTTTTCTAGGAAAAAAATAAAATAATCTAGAAGAAGAAGATTCTTTGTTCTTTGAACTGCTCATTTATTATTAAGTGGCTAATAAAGTGCATATAGTGTGGAGTAGAGTTGTTACGGATTAGAGATGTTATAGAGTAGAGATGTTACGGAGTAGAGTTGTTGTGGAGTAGGGATGTTATGGAGAAGGGATGTTAGGGAGTAGAGAAATTTAGAGTAGAGATGTTAGTCTGCCAAAAAAATCCGCAAAAAATAATTTTGACAGCTAGTTACGCCATTGGTTAAAATCTCAAACAATATAAATTTTGCATCTAATTAATATACCACTCTTCGTAACTGGTTTAAAAAGTAAACATGCAGGTTAATTATTTTTAAAGGTACCATCCAGAAGAACCCTTGAACAAATTCAAATAATAAAATGTTGATGATTTCCGACGTGGAAATTTCCTACATTTTCTACAGTGAAAATTTCCCTTGGTTACGCCAACAACGCCACGGCGCAAGAGTTCCAGAATTTCAGTCTGGATTTTTTTAATAAATCGGATACTTTAAATTTTCATGAAATGTGGCGTGTTTTTAACAAAAATTAAAGTACAATTGTATAGTATAATATGTAACTTCCAATTTCCTATCCATTTGTAACTGAATATTCAGTTTACTTTTTACAATGCACTGTAGAAACATGTTACTACAAAAAAAAAATACAATTTTAAATAAGTATACCTAAGTACAGGCAAGGCCCAGCCTAACTTAGCCCTAGCTAGGGTATTTTAAAAATTACGTTTTTGTTTTAATATTTTAAGTCCCCGGGGCCCTCCCTCATGTTACCTACCTATTTAATTCAAAAAAATTTTTTCCAATTTCAAAGTGAAGTGAGAGGCCCCATTGGGGCTAATTTTATTGTTTTACACTAAAATTTGACACAGAATCTTGAATTGAATAAAACTTATTAAATTTATTTATTTTAAAATTTTTATTTTGGACCCTAATTTTATTTACTCGAGCTGAAAGTTGGCATATAATTTTATTTTTTGTATTTTTCACGACATAAGGGGTACCTAAAATACCCTAGTGCAGGCATATTACTTTTTTGTTAAAATTGCGAAGGCGCAAAAAGGCGCAATACACCTAATTTTTTGGCGTAAGGCGTAAAAGTCAATTGTATATTGTACCATTTATTTGCATGCATTGGTTATTTTAGGTTTTTACGTTTACAGTTTTACGTCGTATTTGTAAATAAGCCTTGAGAAGCGGCTCTGAGTTCCGTTTTTTGTTTTTAAGTTAGGTACGGAATCCTAAAAATAATGATTTTTTAACAAATTCACAACGAAGAGTTAACTGTAGAATGTAAAGCAATTATATATCTTCGGTGCTTATTAAAAATTGCTCTTAAATTGATTCTATATAAATTATACTAACATGAATAAGTCATTATTTTTAAAATACTTTACCAGCAACTAGAATAACATTTTTGAAAAAAGTTTTTTTCAAAATGGTTTACAAATTATCAATGATATTATTAGTGTACGTTGTTTTGGGTGAAGGCAAGGTATGTAACATGTAATTTTGATAAAAAATAATTATTTTAATGAAAAAAGGGAAGAATCTACACATTTAGGAAAAATGAGGTAAATGGCGGCCTGTGCGGTAATAGTAGCCATCTCATATTTCAGTTTTATATTATTAAATTATTATTTTAATACTTAAAAGTAAAAATATATGGTTATAACCATAGTTAATTATTTTATTGCAATGATCAAAGTAAAAAATCACATAAAATCTTAGGTGGCCACCATTCCTCAAAAAAACAGAGGGCCACGGACCCCCCTGCCCCCCCCTCGGACACCCCATCATTCACCCCCCTTTACCTTACAGTTTTAAGTTTTGTTTTTGTTTGGATTTTTTTAATATTTTTTTTAATTTTTTGTTTTTCAAATAATTTTAATTTTTTTTTGTTCTTTTTGAAAATTTTTTTTTCAAAAATTTTTCGTTTTTCGCAAAAAGAATGTTATTTTTTGAACAAAATTTTTTTCAAGTATTTGGGAAAAAGGCAATATACCATATACACTGTGTACAGTGTACAATGGAATGCGTAGCATTACATATCTTCAAGGCTTGTTTTTAAATTGCCTCGTTTTCTTTTATTTTTAGTGTACTACAAATAATTTGAGCAAAAACGACCCAAGAACAAACGAAACTATTCAAAATTATTGTTTAGGGGACACGGGTGTCACTAAGGACATGTTGGAAGAACACAAAAACATAGAATCCTCAGAGGAAGAAAATGAAGATATCAACTGCTATTATTTGTGCATTTTTAACAAAGCTGGCTACATAGACGAAAACGGTAAAATTCTTATTGAAAAATTTGAAAAAGAAAAAATAAGCGAAGATTTGAATCTAAACTGTCTAAAAAATATTGAAGATGATATAGTAGAATGCAATGATATAAATAAGCTTGAAGAATGTAATATTTAAATAAATTTATTCGAGATGTGGGGGGTTGTAAGAAAAATGTGTACTTAATATTTTTTGTTTTTATATTTATTTCCTGTTTATACTAGTCTTAGGATTTTCTTCTTATTTAAATATCAAAAAAGAGCAAAAACAAACTTTTTAAACCTTTTTTACCCCCTTCACCACCAATAGATAGATGGACTTTTGATGTTTTGAACCAAACATTAATTTTTATCGTAAAAAAAACAACACTTTAAGGCCTATCCAGAAGCTTGCATAAGAACATAAAACATAAAAATGCGTGATTGGCTTACAAGATCCATGGCGGCACATCAAGCCAGTCACGGGCATGTATTACGTTGTATTACGTTCTTATGCGAGCCTGTGAATATGCAGAAAAGCCCCTTTTTTTGAGCAAAATCCTCTAAGACATCTTCTAATGGATACTTACATAAGGAACAAGTATCCCAATTTTCAGCCAAATCCGTCACTATTATAGTGTCTTCAACTTGGCCTGAATCTGCGCGGATTCGGTCAAGTACCCATATATACCTGTATATAAGGTTTAAGTTCATGTACAAGGTATTCCACAATTTTTTTGCTAGTGGCTTTTAGAATAATTAGAAAATTTGAAAAATGCTGTTAAAGGTCGATCAATTTTATTGCTTACGAAAAAATTGACCTTTAGGTACCTAGGTACCATCATTTTTAATTATCCTACATAAAAATATAAAATTAAAATAAAACTATACTCACTTATAAAGCACACACGTGTGTGTACCTTTAATTATAAGTTAAAACAATTTAAACAACAAATATTTAAAGATTAGTAATTTTTTTTATTATAGTAATTCAAGAAGTAATTTTAAAATAAAAACAATTTTAATTAAACAAAAACCTTTGGAGCTGTTCAACAATTAGGTACGTCATCTAATGTTTGCTATTTTTGGGACCCTATATATAATGACATCGAATGTCACTTTATTTAGGGTCCCTATGCTATTTATCGATCCCATTGACACAATTTATATGTAATATAATGCAATGTAATAAATTAATAATAATTTATTTTCTTAAGGTACTGGATAATGTTAAAAAAATTATACAGTAATAAAGTTACAAATAATGGTTTACAAATGGTTTACTTAACATTTAAAACTTAAAGATTTACTTTTTTTCATTTTAATTTTCCAAATAATGGTTTAGAGATAGTTGACTTAATATTTGAAACTTAAAATCATAACTAAAATATTAAAAATATATAAATATAAAACATTTAAAGGCTATAATGATATCACCCTAGCAATTAAAACTTAACTTTTTTGTCCAAAAATTCTTCCACGGAGTAGAAACAGTTTTGCTTAAAAAATGTATTTGCTGCAGTCTTAGATTCCCTAAAGCTGTCTATGCTTTTAATATTTTGGGGCAACTTGTTAAACAGTCTAATGGACATCATTGTGCGTCCATTTTTGACTTGGACATAATTATATGCCGGCATATATAGGTTATTACCACTTCTGGTAACGTAATTAATAAGTAATATATGGGCCTTCACTTTCAGCTAGACTCCCTCAGTTGGGTGACGTAATAGTTGAACAGCCTCTCTGTCTAATTGCATGTTTTTCTCAAAGTACTTGAACTTTTTTTTCAAAGTACTTGAACTTAATATTTATTAATAATATAAAATGTAGTGCCTTAGACGGCAAACTATCTAAAAAAATTGCACTGCTATCATACAGCATTTTCATAATTTTGATTATAATCAATGATAAAATCCTTTCCACAATGACATGGCTGCTATTTCACGCTTATACCATTGTCTCATAGGCCTTATTAGAGATAGATCACATGCAATACCTCGTTGCTATAACACAAAGCGTTCCTGAGCTATTAATTAAAAATAGAACCCCACTTGAAGGGGCGTTTTAGAACATATGTATATAGGAACTTTTTTCTTATTTTTGGGTAAGGAATTACACCGTGAAGTTACGTACCGTACTTAGTAAACACCCTGTATGTCATTTTCGTAAGATTTTCTCACTGAGTATGAAAAATTCTGTTTTAGCGCAATGCAATTTTTTTTAAATTAATATTTATTCTTTTACAGTTCCGTTTATTGCCTCGCATCTTAAAACACCAATCATATCTTCACATGTTTCAACCATTTTGATATTCATCAGGCAATCGAAAATTTTACTTTTCGTTTCTTCAGTTTTATTGGCAAACCAGCTTACGTCTCGCATTTCATTTACAAAAAAATTTCCATTTTTATCAATAAATCCTGAAAAAATAATAATATCGTTTATAATAATGTTGGATTTCGACCAATAAAAACAAGGCGTATAACGACGAAATATTTTCGCCATCGGATGTTTTGCACCCGTTACAGAACAGTGCCATATAGGGAATGCAATCCCGCAATGTGGGATCCCGCAATCCCGCGCCATGTTTTCAATCCGCAAAAGTTCGGGATTTTCGGGATTGACTACGGATAAAAAATAAACAAATGTGCGGTTTTCTGACAAAACGAAACGAAACTGAAAATGAGTCCGAAAGCAGAACTTTGTTGTTGTTTCTTTAGAAACTCCTATTTTATCTTTGAGGGACTAGAATAGTATATTCTATAACTAGCATGGAATAGACAATATTCCGCGCGAGCGGAAAGTTTGTCATACGAGCCGGCAGGCGAGTATGACGGTCCCGCGAGCGCGGAATGACTATTCCATACGTGTTGTAGACTATACTTTTTTTTCGACTGCAAATATGAAACACTGTATGGCTTTAAACTGCGGACAAGGTTAAAGATACGACGTTATGAAATTTACAAGACGATATACCCTTTATAACTTATACTAATCAATTATGCTTATTTACCTACCTTGTTTTTCATGTAAACATTTTCTAAAACATACTGCTTTCTTGTCAAACATGTCCATCTCAAAAAGCATTTTCACATGAAAAGTCACACCATGTTTTTGTTCACATTCAGAAATCATCTTTTGGGAAAGTTTCCCCTACAATATAAACGGTGTTTGCAGTCTTTTGGCGAAAAATAAAGAGCATGATTCTACATTACAAAACATGAAAAACCAGCATAGAAACATAGGTCCGGAAAAATTGAAAAAAATAAAAATATATGGTGAAATAGAGAATTTTATAAGCTTTAAAATAATAAATCACACGACCCTTCTTTCTATAAAAAAAATCCCCTCCTGCCGTCCTGTGTCCATTGTGCAACATATCAAATACCTATATATCAAAAATTTATAACCTGAGCCGTTCAAAAGTGGCGGACTTTTGCCACGCACTCTATATTACGGGGGCGTTTCAGGTCCGCCAATTTCCGGTCTGCTTCGGGCCTCATTCAGGTCTATTTTTTCGGTTCTCAGTAGTAGTTCGGTCCTGCTTTAATGGTTATACGGTCAGCTAGTCTTGGCAACCCTACATTTTATGTCTGAAACAACGAACTAATAACTCTTTTCTCTAGAATAGGCATTTCATTTGAAAAAACTGACAAAAACGTAGCCAACATATACATTTGTCTGCCTTACTCTCACAGCTTTGTTCTAACAGAGACAACAATAACAGTTACTGGTAATTGTTATTGTTCAGGCCTGAATATACCTACTATTTGTTTACAAACAAACCGAGATGTTGGCGATGCTTTATATTAACGGTATGCGTATCCTAGAGAGTTGTTAGTTCGTTGGTCTGAAACTAAATTTACTTACATTTGCGAAAATAATAGAAACTAACAATATTATAACTAAAGCGTATTTCGTCATATTTTATATAGATGACCTTGAAACAAAAATTTCTTAATGCACTATTTAAATATGAAGGTTTAACTACGTGTTCATATAAGCACCTAGATATTTTACAAACATGGTAATAATACATTCTCCATATTTATATAAAAATTCTGCTTTCTGCATTTTTTTTTGCAGATGAATTATGGTCGCACGCATTAATAGTAATAACTATAGGTACAAATAAGGGAACGTTCAAGTATTACGTAACGCAAATTTTGATCATTTTGGACCCCCACCTCCCCCGTAACGGATTTTCAGTCCTTTTTAGCCTTATGCTGAAAATAATGGAAAAGTGTACCTATCTTATAAAAAGTACAACATGGTGGATTACATACTAAGTCGGCAGGCTAAGAATAGGGTTGCCAACCGTCCTTTATTTCAAGGACAGTCCTTTATTTTCTACGTCTGTCCTTTGTCCTTTATAAAACTCTTAAAGAACGTTAAATTTAAGATTGATTTTAAAAAAATGTGAAACATTTATTCATAAATATCTAGGACTTTTTATGACTATGCATTTGCAAAGAATTAAGTTTGTTTTTATTTTTTTTTTCAATAGTTTGTTTTATTTTTTTAAAGAATTTAGTTTCTTTTATCTTTTTTTTCAAGAATTTATGAAAAAGTTAGAACTTTTTTTATACTTTAAACTGTTATGGTTGTTTAATAAATGACACAAAAAAAAACAAAATGATTTCGTTTTTTTTTTGGGAACTATGGCTTTATTTTAATAATTCAGAGTTGGCAACCCTAATTAAGTGTTTTAAAATCATAAAAATTTAATTGTTTTTCAACCGTGGTAAATTCGGCAACCTGTAAAGCAACTCGCTTCAAGCGAGATAGAAAACCTGGAAAGCGAGATAGAAAAGCAAGGTAACACTACAACCTCACGCGTAGCTCAGATAAGGGATTTTTTTTAATAAAATTTTTGATTTTTTTAATTCTTGAAATCAATTTCTGGAACCTTCAGGAGTTGCTGTTTTTTTTAATGAAGCTATTTCTGAATAAAAAAAATCAAAGTTATTTCGTTTTTTAGAGACATATGTATGTCATTTATTTTTATGATTCAGAGTTGGCAACCCTAGCTAAGAATGGAATGTGTACTGCTCACAAATAATAAACAATGTAGGGTGTCAAAATTCAAACAAAATATATCCTTAATGCTTTTTGTCACATGGATAATTATTTTGTTTTACAGGATATATTTTGTAAATTTTTTGTTAAATAAAAATAACAAATTGAAGCAAATTATCGAATTAAACTATTTTGTATATAACTGATTAATAGGTATTATAAATAAAAAAATGTCAAGCTTATTTATTTAAAAAATATATTAAACATATAATTATTTTTCTGCTTCCGTGCCCATTGCAATGTGCAAATTAATATTAGGTATACTTATCTCGTATGGGAAAGCGTTAAATGAAATGGTCAGTATATTAACACTTTAACTGCCATATGATGTATTTTCGACGCACAACGGCCCCTCACTGTGCGCCGTGTGTGACAAAATGCAACACATGGCATAATATAATATATTATATAAAATCGTTTTGCGGCATAGGTTAATGATATCGATATATGAAAAGTTCAACTAACACAAGGGCCTAACCCAAAAAATTATTATTTTACAAGTGAAGCAAAAATGTGCTTAATTTTTTTTTCAATGATACTTATACTTAATATTAATTATATTTTAATAGTGTTTGATTGTTTACATCATTTCATGTAGATTTTAACAAAAAAACTTGAAATAAGGGCCTAAACAATAACCTTAATTATAATTAAGGCTTATGAACCCATCTAAGATTTTATGTAAAAAGAACCTTATAAGAAATGTGTGGATTAGGCCCTTTTGATAATTATCAAAAGGGCCTAAATGCATAATGCATAAAATCTTCCTTTGCTAGTCTTAAATGGGTTCATAAGAATAGTTAACGGTAAATATTTGGATGGGGCAAAAAAACAAATTTTTAAAATTTGCACCCCTAAACTTATTTTCCAATGCATTTTTTCCACTTCTAGGAACATATTAGGAATTTTTATTAACTAGAGCGATAAAGTACGTAAGTAGTACCCGTTTCAAGCAAAAACCGTATTTCGAAAAAAATGAGGGTTAGGCCCATATGTTAGTTGCACTCTTCATTTAGGATTGGGCTGAAATTTTGTTGGCTTAGTTTTCTTGTCATGCTCGGATGGGTATCAAATAAGAAAAATAAAAGTTTTATTTGGAACAGGCTACTCTGTATATAGATTTTTTTTTTCATGCAATTTTGTGGAAAAATTCTATTATTAATAATTATAAGAAATATAAATTACTGCGGCTATGTATAGAATATTATTTATAGAATTTAAACTACACGGAGAGAATCAGCTCCTGCTCTAGTTACTGACTGTTGTGGTGAACATAAATAATAAAAATTGTATGCTAGTTTGAACTTTTTGTTTAGTTTCGTTCACTAGTAATTTGGTTTTAATTCTTATTGATAATTTAATAACAGGAAATAAGATATTTATCACTTCTTGCATTAAAATTTACCAACAAAACGTCACTAATATATTCATCATCATCATCGTCAATTTTTATTGCGAATCTGAAACATTTTTTTGTTTTTTATAATAGAATAGTTGTTAAGGTTTATGGTTAATTAGCGTAAACCTTCAACTTTGGAAACGTTCAAATATTACGTAACGCAAATTGTACCAAAATTCATACACTTTATACCCCGGTTCGGGAATAGAAAAATTGAAAAATGCTGGTAAGGTTCTATCAATTTTAATGTTTACGAAAAAATCGACCTTTAGGTAACATAATATTTCAAATTGTCCTACATAAAAAATATACAATTAAAATAATAATAGTATTATTTTAATTGTATAGACCCAACTATAAAGCACACGCAAACACCTTTGATTATAATTTAAAACAAGAAATAATTTAAAATTAATCAATTTTTTTATTATAGTAATTAGAGCAGTAATTAAAAAATGAAATCAGTTTTAATCGAAGTTAATTAAACAAAAAATGTGAAATGGGTACCTTTTCTAGACGGGTGGCAATCTTCTTATGTATGTTAACCCTTGCGACCTTCAACTTACTCTGGAAACACTCTGGAAACAGAGTCAGAGTGAAAACATTCTGCTGCCAACGTGTTTCCAGAGTGGTTTTGTGCCATTTTGTCAGAGTTGAATCAGAGTGGTTCCAGGCTTGATTCACAGTAGATCCAAAGTGGGTTTGGACTTTTTTTTGTTTTTTTTTTTTAAATCAGAGCGTTTTCAGAGTGTTTTCGTTTGGACTTTTTTTTTTTTTTTTTTCAAAAAAAAAAAATCCAAACGAAAACACTCTGAAAACGCTCTGATTTTACTCTGGGAACGTTATGGATAAAGGGCACAAATACACTCTGGAAATACTCTGGTAACAGCATGATTACAAAATGTTATTAGAATGTTTACAGAGTTTTTTCAGCGTGATTGTAAAGTCGCAAGGGAAACTAATCGTAAAAGTTTAAGTCTCTCAGCAATTTTCTTGTTTTCGTTTTTCACGAATTCGTTAGTTTTTCTGTAATTTTTGACCTTTCCTTTTGTTTTTTCTTTCTAGCTTTACAGAAAAGTCCAATATGATCAAAATTTGCGTTACGTAATACTTGAACGTTTCCACCCGTAAAAACATGAAACCCTGGGACTGTTCAACAATTCCGTCATCTAATTTAAACCCCACATCGTCACAAAATCGTGGATTTCAGGTTTGTTTTAGTTGAACTGAATATTTATTGATAAAATAAAGTTTAGTGCCTTATAGACGGCAAACTACATAAAACATATTACAGGAGTTTCATAATAAATGAAAAAATACTCTCCAAAATGACATATAGCTGCTATTTTACGCTTTTTTGCGATCATCAGTGTTATACATTAGTTTGGTGACTTTCGCACTGATCGAAAATAATTCTAATTCCTACTGAAGTAAAACTATCCGGTATTGAGAGGGATAGGGGTCTTTACCTCGAAAAAAATTACCTCGCAAGCAATTACCTCGAACACCGTTACCTCGAAAAATTTTACCTTGAAAGCCCATTACCTCGCACAAAAATTAACTCGAAAAGGCATTACCTCGAAAGAAAATACCTCGAACGGACATTACCTCGCATAAAAAATTACCTCTAAAATACATAATTTTTTAAAAATTATAAAAAAACCAAACGAAACAATTTTTTTTTAGAAAAAGAAGGGAAATTTAACATCAATAAACTTTTAAAGTTATTTAAAGCAATAATATTGATATACAAAAAGAAAGTATCTGAAATCACAAATAATCAAAAAGCTGTCAATGGAGCTCTCTACAACTAGAATTATGAAACAAAAGACGTCTACCCTATCTCTATCTCATTTGTGCTACACTTTCCAGCCAACCAAATAAATACTGTATTTGTTTTTCATACAACGAATACAGTATTTATTTGGTTGGCCGGAAAGTGTAGCACTGAGCGGCACGAACGAACATAGCTAATTTGAATCTGTAGAATAAGATAATTCTACTAAAATTTAGATGGCGCCAGTAATTTCTTTTTTAAAAATAATACAGTTACACTTTTCGCCCGGCCAAGTAAATATTGTATTTGTTCAACAAAGAACAAATACAGAATTTGTTTGGTTGGGTGGAAGTGGGAGTGTATGTATGTCTTCTAGCTTTTTTGGGTAGAACTTTTGTCCCTGTCTAATCTAACGGGAGAAATCTCCATACAGCAACATTTTTATAAAAAAAAATAATTAACAATGATAAATGATTTTCCATTGCACGCAATTTTACCACATTTTCTAAAATTCCAAAAAAAACCTGTCTTTGTAAACACGATATTTATAATACACAAAGTTTTTATACCCTGCTAATTTATCTTTCTCGAACTCTCGATATAGGTTAATCGATTCATTTTGAAATATTTACTAAAACTAAAAGCTAATAATTACCCGTAAATTAAAATATAATCAATATATGATAAAATATAAGCAAAAAAATTACAATATACAATAATCGCAAAGAAACAGATAAAAAATTAAAAAAGCCCTTTCAGGTAAAATATTTCGAGGAATATACTTTCGAGGTAATGACTTTTCGAGGTAATGTCCTTTCGAGGTAAATTTTTTCGAGGTAAGGTCTTTTCGAGGTAATTTTTTTCGAGGTATTTTTTTTCGATGTATTTGCTTTCGAGGTAAATTTTTTCGAGGTAAAGACCGGCTCCCATTAAGAGAGCCCAGTTGATGGCGAGAGTCAAAAAAATCAAATTGAGTCAGTAAAACGAAAATTTTAAAAAATGTTAAATTACAGAATTGAAAGAATTTATCCCCCACAAGGTACCGATCAATTATATCTATTAAACAAATACGATATACTCACCTTAGACCTACTTAGAAAAAATGCTTCACTATGTTTTTTAGTCAATCTCTTAGGAAATAAAATTGACTGCATATATTTACTAAGTAAAATAAATTTTCTAGTCCCCCGTGGTAACTCAAGACAAGTAGGCACATTTTCTATCTCTTCTGCCAGGACTAATATTCTTTACAAATCTCCGGTGTATATCATGTGCAATAATTTCAATTGCTTAAGCAATGATATTAATATTAATTTTAGTGGTCTAGGTCAAATTCTTTATAGTGAAAATCCTAATCCCGCATAATATTTTTTATTAATATTTTATTTGTATTTATTGATAGATATATTTTGTATTTTTGCAATGCAAAAATTTATTTATGTGTATATTTTGTATCATATATGTAGATGTTTATATATACTTGTCCTGTCATTGGTGCCCAGCAAACACACCAGCAATGGGCCGGCAACGGCACAATGCCGTAAGCCGATAAGGAGTCATCGGTCCGTTGACGACATGCCATTACCGGCCCGGTAATGGAAGTGTCGCACAACCCGATAACTGGCCGGTAATGGCAAGCCGATAACAGGCCGGTAATGGCAAGCCGATAACGGGCCGGTAATGGCTAGCCGGCAGACTTTTTGTTGGAGGTTGGATCAGTATTTTACCATGGCATAAAAAAGAACGATAATATCGATCGTTTTAGAATATTATTCTGAATAAGTTTTTATATTTTAGTACCTACGGAACCTTAACGAGCTTCTTTCCCGCCCTGGGATCTTCAATGCGACTTAAATGCAAGTGAATTAATTTGTAATTTAGTATTTAATAAAAAAAATGTAATTACTTACTTTTTATCTTCAAAAATCATTATTAAGAATTGTAAAAAAACACATGCCACAGAAAATTTTCTTTAATGAACTTTATCACTGACGCAGCAAAATCACAACACAAGAGGCCAGTTTGAGTTGAAGCTCTCGGCGCATAGTTCTATCTCTTTCTAACTACTTGTTTTAAAACAGATTGAACTATGCTCCGAGCGCTCCAAGCTTCAACTCAAACGGCCCTAAGAACACAACCCGCGCAAAACTTGCGCATGCGTCTTGACTTCTTCTCCTTCAACGCAAGATCATATTTTAAATTGGCCACAGATCGGTCCTTTACAGGCTAGCCGATAATCGGCAAGCCAGCAATGGGCCAATAATTATTTATGCCGATTATCGTACGGTGGTTTGCTGGGTGTATACTGTTGGTCAATAAAGATTATTAGATGCAATGACCATCGTTTTCTTCGATGATCATTCCCACATGGAATAGCCCTTATGACTAGCCCTTATGAATATATTATACGAAATATGACCGCCGTTAGTTGTTTTTTTTGGATTTTTTTTATTTTGCTAAACGCAGCTCACACCGTTAACTTTTTACGTTCTACCATAAAAATACAATTATAAATTGTAATAAACATCATTATCGTATGTATAGTTTAAAAATAAAAATATATATTAACTTAGGTTAGCTATATTTATTTATTTATTTATTTACGCATAATAGCAGTTGTAAAAGGCTGTTAGATGAGTACATTAACGTAACATACGTATGTTACGAAATTGTATAATTAATATACCGGGTTTCCCAGCAGGTTCTTGAGAAATTAGAAATAATATTGTGATAATAAATTCAGAAAAAAGTTACACAGAAAAAAGTTAGGGGCAAAAAAGTGATAAAGCCCTCCATTTCGGATGCCCCTGGTTAGATTAAAAACATGCAAATACTATTGGCTGATAAGCCTTATTAGAGATAGATCAAGTACAATACCTCGTAGCTATAACATAAAGGGTTCCTGAGTTATTAAATAAAAGTGGAATTTTTGGAACCCCTTTTGAAGGGACGTAACTCCCTTACGAGACGTTTTAGGACATAATATTATACATATTTTAGGAACTTTTTTTTCAAAATTTTCGAATCATGCCGACGGCCAATAAATTTTCGATGAGTTTAGGTTTTTTGACCACCCATTTTTTTTTTTGCTTGTTGATAGGAAGGAGACTGCCTTTATATATGATACGGCACTGATAGCCAGTGCCAAAGAATTAATAAAAATTGTTTTTTTTTAATAATACAAAAAAGAACAAGTTAAAACACAGAAAAAGCTAAAAATCTCCCAAGAAGGAGCAGCTGCGATTTGGATGACTAGTAGTATGTAATGAGGGGGTAGTCTACTATCAACAACTAAAAGAAAATTTGTCTGGTAATTTCAAAAAACCTAAACTTAACAGGGTCGCACTGTGTATAGAATCATGTTTATTCACCCATCTGGCATATGTATTAGTGGTGAAACATGAAAGAAAGACTCCGACGAAAGGGGGAGGAATCATTCGCGCTCTCTTCTTTTCGTCAAGAGCGTTATAAGGCGTGCGTGCCTACATCGGGCCTCCCACTTGCACACACGTTCCAAACATATTTCCCGTAGCCACAGATCCGTGCGTCAAACTATAACGACGAATCAGAAAGTAAAATATAGTGGAAATTTCCTTTAAAGTACTCCCCTGTAAAATTTCATAATTTTCGCTTACGTTAGTACGTCAGACCACCGACGATATAGAGTGGCAGAATATAGTAAGACAAAATTTGTTTCCT
>OY294053.1:28786635-28825658 GCA_958510825.1 Brachypterus glaber
AATTCCGTTGCGGAGAAAGTATTATTTTTTTGGCAGCAATATTTTTTCTATGTTTTGGGATATCACCACTTCCACTACTTGTCCCTGTATTTAAAATTATTACTTCATTATTTAAAAAAATATATAGTTTACAAATGTTTTATTTCATGTAAAATTGTGAAAGGTGTAAGTTATAGAAAAATACAAGGTAAAACCAACATGGATATTTACTCAGGTAAGTAATGAATTTTTTTTTTAAGTTGAAAAGTAGCTATTATTTCACAGGGGATAAAATAAAGTAAGGGGGTAAAGTGAGAGACTCTAGTCCCCCAGTGTTAACCGATTGCTTTTTAAGTCATCGCCCCCTCTAAATCGAGATTTCTTGTCTTTATCGATTTCAATAAAACAATCTAGACAAGACAAGAGTCACGTTTTCCAGAGTCGAGGCTTTTAAACTAAAGTCGGAACTTCTTGATTAATCTTTTGTACTTTGGATACAACTACTTTGTACTTTGGATACAACAAAAATGTGACTGAGAGTTTCGCCCATAATGATGAAATTTTTACCCACTATCCTCAGATAGTTGGAAAAATTGTTTATTCTCTTTTTCGACGCACCATCTAATCATACTGACACGTAGAACTTAGGATGTGACCGTTTTTACAATTTTTATTGTTTTCAAATTATTTATTGTGTAATGTGTATTTGAATTTTATCCTAGGTAAGTTTTAACCAGGGACGTGCGAAATGGGGGGCGATGTCACTTTTTTGCCCCAAACATTTTTATCCCTAGATTTTTTAATATTTTCTCAATAAAATATTAATCTTTAATTTAAAATACATATACGAAAGCAGCAGAGGCATGAGTCACTGCAGGTTTTATTGAATTTCCAGTATAGTTAACAGTTAACTGTGAAAATAAAAAAGATCATGTCAGGTAAAACATATTTTTATCCAATACATACAGATAATAACACAATTACCAGCTTTATTTTAAATAGATAAACTCAATAATAACCCCCGCGTGGCTTTTACTTTATTGAGTGGATTATTATTTATTTTACCCACTCAACTGTCACTTGTCAAATTATTTTCTTGTAAATGTTATTAACATTTTTTAAAAAAATATTAATTCCTAAGCTATTTATTGGATAAAACCTTGCATAGCACTCATGGGTAAACCGATATTGCCCTCTCGAAAATTAACCTGCTTGGTTGACGCCTCGCAGGTTAATTTTCTCATAGGCAATATCCTACTTTACCCACTAGTACCATAAATAACTATTTTTAGAGGATGAAATAAAATATATGCCTCCTATATATTCCATGGACAATTATAAAGGGTGTTTAGCGAATAATGACCACTACTGTGAAATGGAATTTACATTAAAACCAAAAAATAGTTCAGAAAAGATATGGAAAATAATAGAGGTAAGACAATATATAATATATTATTATTTATTTAGGGAGCGTTCAAGTATTACGTAACGCGGGAGGGGCGGGGGGTGGGGGATCTCGAAAACGTTACGCCGCGTTACAGAGGGGGTGTTAAAAATTACACAGGTTTACAAAAAAAAAAGTCAGGACTATTTGACCGGACCATGGTATTCCTATGTATTTTGGCGCCCTGAATCAGATCCCGGGGTGAGTTTTGCCCCATCACGTTAGGAAAACGAGGTCAAAATGGTGATTTTTTGGGAGCGGCACCGGGACATCTCAAGCGACCTGTTAACTTCACGGGTAACTGTGTAGGTCTTGAATACTTTCTGAACGTTGAGATGTTGTCCCAGGGCCGCTCCCAAAAAATCACCATTTTGACCTCCAAATGACCTTAATATCTCGTTTTCCTGACGTGATGGGGCAAAACTGACCCCGGGATCTGATTCAGGGAATACCTAGGAATACCATGGTCCGGTCAAATAGTCCTGACTTTTTTTTTGTAAACCTGTGTTATTATTCGGTTTAAAACCGCCGTGGATAAAGTATAGCAAATAAATTATTTAAGTTAAGACAGCTTTAGGCACAGCTAAGTAAGCTTCTAAAATATAGGCGTGGGGATTAATTTTTTAAATGGAAAAGAGACGTAAAATTCTCTGCTATATTTTTTGATTTTTTAAGGTGTTAAATTTTCAATTTTTTATATATATTTCTATTTTTACAGCAAACTATTGATTCAAGATATTACCTGCCAAGAAATAATTTAAGAAGAACATTTTGTATACCAAGAGAAAACTTTCAAAATAGGGACATTTACGCATTAAATCGAATAAATGAAAACGAATTGAAAAATCTTTCCTTGGAAGCAAATTTGGACTATTTATTTTGCAAAGATAACTTAATAACGTTTGGTATATTTGATTACTGCTTTATGTAAGTACTGATACACCAATAGAATATTCGGCCACAAATTAACCCCAACAATAGGGTAATTATTTATAATTATTATTTTTCATTCGGGAGTTTTGGTTCAGGATATTTTGGTTTTTAGTTAGGAAATTTTGGATCTGGATTTTTGTCGCACGGATATTTTTTCGCACCAGATGATATTGGGGCCGGATATTTTGTAGAACTTTGCGTTATACATATATAAATTTTGTTTTTAGATCTTTTACAAGTTTATATATTTTATTTATGTTAATATCTACAATATATGACTATAATTATAGAAAAGATAAGAAAACATCTAAGAAGGAGCGTAAGTATTAAAAATTTCTAAAAGGTACAGTAAAAAACAAATCGTGAAGATATGTAGCATTCCATTATACAGAGTGGTCCAACCCCCCTCTTAACTTTTGAACGAGTTGAGATATACACTTCAAATTTGGAACACTTAAGGGAACGTTCAAGTATTACGTAACGCAAAATTGGGCCATTTTCGACCCCATGTATTGAAAAATAAAAATTAAAAAAAAATTGTTTAAAAAATTAAAAAGTATACAGTCGAATAGAGAATTTTATTTGCTTTAAAATTACAAGACTTTCCTTAAAAAAAACTCCCCCTTGTGCCCCCTGTTGATTTTAAGAGCTGAAAGTATTAAATATACGCTAAAAGATAGTTTAAGTTGTCTTATTTAAGAGTTCTAAATTTGAAGTCGATATCAACGCGTTCAAAAGTTGAGAGAGGGGGTGACTTTTGGACCACACAGTGCGGTCCGTTTACTACTCACGGTGAATAGCGTATTCCATTTTTCTAAATCCCTATTAAATTTAGGCTAAATATATTTAAAACGTAAAATAAAATAAAACTATTATAAAAAAATGTTTTCCGTTGCCACGGTGCTATCAGGTCTTTAATTTCTTATAGTTTTTATTAAGCATTTTTTATGTACTTTTACTTAAGGTATCCAATTTTTTTTACTAAAAATCCAAAAAAATATACATAAAAAAGTTTGGGGCAAAAATGTGTTAAGCCTCACACATTTTGTTCGTCTAGACACGCCTCTGGATAAATTCAAAACAATTAATTAACAAAAACTAATTGCTCTTATTAATACTAGTACACATGCAAAACCTTGTCGCTCTAGCTCAATGGGTACCTGAGTTATTTAATTAAAAACCTTAATTTTAGTACAATTTTAAAGGGTCATAACTCTCGAAGGGTTTGTTTCCAGACCTATGTTCCCAAGCTGGTTTTTCATATTTTGTTATGTAGAATCATCCCCTATATTTTTCGCCAAAACATTGCTTACACCGTGTATATTATTTTTAAATTTTTAAAACCCTGTATAATAAATACTGTAAAACGGGGATATTTGGGTCAAGGGCAAATAACGGCGTGATTTGTTCATCGTTATTTTTTTACCAGAACTTCAATCTTATTTTTAAAATGACCCAAACAGCTCTGCGGAGCCCGAATAGCCTCGTTTTACGGTACTATTTTTATTTTAGCAAACAATTTACTGATTTCGATGTCGTTAATTTCAAATATAGAAAATTTTAAAACTTTACCAAATAATGAAGATTACAATAAACTGAAATGTATGCAGTTCATCAGATTTTTTATAATTACATCTATTATTTTTGGACACTCATTATTTAGCTTTATCTATGGATATATTCAAAATCCTGAAATCATTGAAACCGTAAGTAGTTTCCAAAAATTTTCAATTTTTTTTTGTAAAATTAGAGTGTGACGTCACATGGAGGGGGGGGGTCAAGACTTTGTGACAATGTGTTTGTTTGTTTTGTTTGTTTGTTTAAACTCGTACTATTCTACTGAATTAAGCATCCCCTAAGTCCAGGACTTGTGTGGGCTAGTAGTAGAGGGAACCACCGGCTTATACTGACTTTCGAACTAGTTTCTAAGGAGTGTCCGTTTCACTTATCGCCTTCGCCAAATTTAAATTATTAATTAACTGAAAAAGGCAAATAGGCGCCAGTGAGAATCTAACTCACGATAGTAGACTTGCTATGCATACGCGCTAGCCACTACGCTATGCCTCCCATGTGTGACATGGGGATCTAAAATCACCTAAAAACGTGTGACGTATTTTATGGACGACCCCTTATTCAGTTTTTTTTAAGAATTCCTAAGTTATATAAGTTAAAAGATAATTATCTTGACTTAAAAAAAATAGGGAACAGGCTCCCTTAGAAAGCACTTCAGCACAAAATTTCATACAAACCGTTCCTCATTTTTTTTGACATAAAGTAAGTATATATTATGTAAATTATATTTTTAACATCTCTTTTTTTTGCACTTTTGCACAAATTTGCACTTTTCACAAAAATTAACCGATTTTTTTTTTATTTTTGGTTCTAAATTAATAGATTCACTTGTTAAGAAGTTTATGAAAAAAATCAGTTGGCTCGAAGTTGAATTATAAGTTTATTTCAAAGCACCCTGTGATTATTTTCACTTTTTACGGTTAATGACTAAATACACCAGAAAACAGCTACAGCCTAATTGGCTGTACTTTTAACTTTTTAGTCAAAAATAAGGCAGAATATGTACGACTTCAGTCAGTTTAGTTGTACTTAACTATTTAATTTTATTGTTTATTTTATTTTTAAAAGCAAAAAAAGAACGAGATTTAAAAATTATGGAATTGGAAATAAATAAGCCAAAATAAATTCATAGCCAAACTGGCTGTATTTTCCCCTTTCTAGTCACTAAATAGCCAGAATACAGTTAATTAGCTGTGTTTTGTAAGTATTATAATAATGGGGCAAATGAAAGAAAAAAGTAAGTAAGTTTTTAAGTTATTTAATTATTATTTGTGTTATGTTTTTTTAGGAAATAGCAACGTATGGATTCCAAATGTTTGTCAATTTTGGAATGCTTCAAGTGCAGCCATTTTTCCTAATGTCCGGTTGGCTATTAACTGTGCAAGTAAATATTATGAACAAAATGTTTAATGGCTTCAAATTTCAACATTTACTTTTATCGTTTCTAAACAGACTATTAAGGTTAGTACACGGAGAAAAAGTACTGCTGCCAAAAAACAAATACTTTCCTCTATACTGCCCTCTTAATGAGGAACGCGACATTTCCAAAAGAGATAAAATTGATAAAAATTAATTTTTGTCTTTCCTACATACGAAGATATATTTTTAACTTTAACAAAGAAATGCTTATCTCTTATCATATAATATATACAGGGTGTTTACGGTCTTCTGGTTTAAATTTTAAGACAATTATTAAAACATGATTCTTCAGGTCAAAATACATTAAAAAGGTACACGTTGTAATACTGTAGGATTAACCGTTTTCGAGAAAAAAATCATTTAAAGGTGCAATTTCCGTTTCGAGGGCTAAAAATTTTGTTTTTAACATTTTAGTATTAAATTTCTAGTCCTCGAAACGTGAAATTGCACCTTCAAATAAATTTTTCTCGAAAACGGTAAATCCTACAGCACCTTTTTTATATATTTTGACCTGAGGAATCATGTTTCAATAATAAAATTACAAAATGGTTTGGACTCGTTCAAAAGTTAAGATATGCGATTTTTGGACCGCATTGTATGTTTGTTAATATTTACATAGGTTGATACCGCCCTTAGCCTTTACAATAGCTTTCCACGCTACCAGTATACCAAAATTGATTATGGATGTGGCTTTTACGAGAAAGGTGAATCTACGGACGGAAAATTGTAAAAAAGGATGGTGGAAAACTCTTCTGTTCATTCACAACAGCGATTATTCAAAAAATATGGTAAGCAATACAGAGTGCCCGTGTTTCGCATGGGTATCGCAGTTATTAAGTAGCTATCCAAAAAAAATATTGACCCCCAGGTCAGCCCCCTTTCATCGGACCGCATAGTATAAGTTTTTTAAATTGTTTTTATGTGTACCCAGAATACACTCCTCAAGTTTGGTGCGTTCTTTCCCACTCACACTGTATATCTTTACAGTTTGTTTTTTTTAAGCTTCGGTTTCCTCTAAAAGTCGCAGTCGCTGGCCATTTTATAAACAGCTGTTTTTTGTTTGCGAGTTTATGCCTTTCAATCAGTATGAAAATCTCTAAAAAGTCGGTTCTTTTAATGTTTCTGAATTATTTAGCGGAAGAGGAGAATCTCCTCTTAGTAACATTAGTAAAAGTTGATGAGATTTCGGCTGAGAGAGGTGGAGGGATTTCAAGCAATTCTAATTGAGTGAAACATTGAAAGATACTTGTCACAGCGCAAAACCACCCCTTTCACCATCAAATTCGTGACGAAATAGTCGTGGGTCTGCTCCCGGAGCGGTCAAGCGACCGGCGACCGGTAGTTAGTAGTAACGACTCGGCAGCAGCTAGGAAAACAGGGACATTTAAAATGCATTGGAGATGTCTCAACGACTCGGTCGCGGCTACCCGGTGGCAGTCGTGAGCGACTGCGACTTTTGGAGGAAACCGTAGCTTTAAGTACTTGTTTTTTTATTTTAGTGTGAATCTGGTACATGGTATTTAGGAGTGGACACGCAAATGTATTTATTTTCACTAATAGCAATGTATTTAATTTTAAAATATAAGAGCTCTTTAAATGTTTTAGTAAAAATATTCTTAGGATTTTTCCTGATACATGCTATTGTAATATATTACAATAATGTTGGATATTTTTGCAGAATTACACCTGCGTAAGTATAAGCTTATAAAGGATGTTTTATAAATAATGAAACTAAATTTAAGAGATGGTTCTACACCCAAAAATATAAAAAAAAAGTTCCTATATAGAGGCGTAGCTCAGACGGAGCGTTAGGGTGCATTTTCGGACCAATTTTTAATAAAGGTTGGTCTGAAAATCATACCGATAGCCGATAATTAAATTGCAAAAAACATATCCCTAGTAGAAATTTAACGTTAGAATAATTTATTCATATAAATAAATCTTAATATATTTTAGCAATCATAATATTTTTAAACATAATTTCGTTACATTTATTTATAAAATAGCCTTCTTTTTAGGTGGCCCTAAATATTTTTCGTGTAATATCCTGTTATACTTCGATAAATACGTTTACCTCTCATAAAAACATTATATTTAGTTAGTTAATATTTATTTATACATTCAAAATCTTAAAATATTCTTTCAATTCTAGTTCAGCGTTGCCAGACTTACTATAATTTTGACTTTTGGGGGATATTTTTTTAAACTTATTGTAGAAATAATAAATAATTATCAAACCTAGGCTATCTGAAATGAGTATTTTCTACTATAGCTAACGTATTAATAATGGAAATTTAAAAAATATTTAAAATTGGAATAAGATTAGAAAAAGGTTATTTATTTAGAAAACTAACGTTATTTAGTTAGGAAACTAACGTTAGATTTATGTATTTTATAACGTTTTTGTCAAACGTTAGTTTTTTAAGGTTAGATTTATATATTTTATAACGTTTTTGTCAAACGTTAGTTTTTAAGGTTAGATTTATATATTTTATAACGTTTTTGTATAACGTTTGACACTAAACATAAAACTGTCACTAATCTAATGTTATGTTAAGTTAGATTTATGTACTTTTCTATCAGGGTATATTTATAAAACACTATGTATACTAGTAGGTATACAGGGTATTTAAAAAAAATATATGAGGTTTTAATCAATTTTAGTAGCTTGAATAATAACATCCAAAAATATAATAATTAATATATATATTTGTGTTTTAGACGTCTTCAGGGCAACATGGTTGAAAACTCGTACGAGTTCTTTTTATTATATACTTCGACATATGCCAGTGCTACTTCATATATTTTAGGTGTTATTTTTGGCTGTGTATATGAAAAATACAAAAATGTAGAACTTTTTAAAAATAAGGTACAGATTATATAGAAGATATTTTATTATTTAAATTAATTAACGAGAGATTAATACGTACGAACAAGGAGCCGCGTAGCGTTTCTGTAATAAAATATTTTTTTTTCTTCGAGTGTACTAAAATGTTCATATTTTATAACTGAACACACTAGTGAAGTGATCTATTTTTTTACAGTAAAAAAATGTGTTCATTGTTGTACGCCGTAAAAAAAGTTAGTCAGCAAAACCACCACTGGCGGCAGCAGTCTTTGACTTTGATGACAGCCATACTTCAAACTTGTTTGTTTATTATGTAAACAGATTGACTCGAGATTCTGTGCAAAAACCTTCAGTGAAATTGATTAAAAATGATTAAAGAAGAATATATGGTTTATACACCTACAAATCTCTTTGCAAATGCTACATTAGACAAGTTACCATCGAAATCGCGAAAAGTGTACGATTTAGCCTACGAATAAATTTAAAATGAGCTAAGGAAGGTTTAAGTTTATTTCGAAAGCGTTTTATTGGCCTATTTTAATAAAAAAACATGCTTTATTACTGAATAAATTAAATTCAAAAATTAATATTTAAACAAATATATATAGGATGCTTGAAGAAAAAATAGTATGTTTCATTCAGAGGAAAAGTGCTTTTTTACTCGTCTGTAGTTTCGCATCGACCGTAAATTCTACAGACTAGTCAAAAAAAGCTTCACTTTTTCCTCTTAGTAAAAAAAAAATATACTATTTTTTTACTGTACTTAAAAAACATATATTTCTTTGTAGGTTTTAATAACACCACTATGGTTCATTCTGACATTTTTGTTGCCTTTTTTTATGATAAATTTGTCAATTTTTGAGTTTTCAGGGGTCTTAGAGGCCCTAATAGGGGCTTCAGTCAAGCCCTTATTTAGCTTTGGATTTGCCATCGGAATATTTGGAATGTCACAAGGAATTGGGGGTAAGCAACAAAAATATAATAAATTCTTTGCGCCAACGTTGCATGCTGGTATGTAAAAAAAAATAACTGGAACGGATCAGCAACGTACACGGTGTATTTGAAATAGGGTCCGAAATTTTAAGGGGTGATTCTACATCATATGACAAAAAGTTTCTATAAACATACAGGGTATTCCAGAACTCGCGTAGAGACGTTCAAAATGGGGGGCTATGTCGCTTGTTTGCCCAAACTTCTTTATCTGTATTTGTACGTCTAAAAATGCGTCGTAAGGGAGATGAGCCCCTTTGAAAGTGGCTAAAAAATTCGGTTTTTATTTAATAACTCAGGAACCCTTTGAGATATAGCAACGAGATTTTGCACGTGAACTAATCTTAATAAGGCCCATCTTCGTATGTTATTGTCATGTACTTATTTTAAAGAGGGGTGTCGAAACGGGGGGGCCTTATCAGTTTTTTGTCCCAAACTTTTTTTTTGTCTAACTTTTTTGTAATTTTATTTTTGGAATAAGATTTTTCAGGTCAAAATACATAAAAAGGGTACTCTTGTTGTAATACTGTAGGAATAACCGTTTTCGAGAAAAAATAATTTGAAGGGGAAATTTCACGGTTCGAGGACGAAAAATGAAATACTAAAATTTCAATGATGCAGAGTTATTCTATATCATAAAGTAAGAAAAAAAGGTTTGGACTTTTTAATAAAAAAATTTAGTTCCTCTACATAGCGGCGCTAAATAGAGCGACTCAAACAAAATTTGACAAAATTTAATAATCAAAACTTCACGTCTACCCTATTGAAAATGACGGATCTGAGCGGGTATAAATGGTGCACAAACCGGAATTGAGCGGGTAAATTTCATCCGGCTTATATTATTTATACCCCCAAAAACGCTTCATTTTAATAGGGTTATTTTAATTAAAATTACTTTCATTTCATTTAACTGTAAGTGGTTCTGTCATTTTTAGACTTCCGGGAATTTTGTTCGCTGGTCCCGGGACTTGCATGCCCTAGTGTTGACCACCTACTAACATGATTAAGCATTGGTTTGCGTTGGCAAGTGACTTAAACTTAGTTGTTGTTTAGGACAACGTGACGCGTAAATAAGATTTTTCTATTATTTTAGGTCCGATTAAGCGATTTTTTGAATGGAGGGGATTTGAATATTTAGCATGTTTGACGTATAGTATCTATATTTACCATTTTGATCTAGTTTTTACAAGGGCCCTTACCATGGAGGAACCAATTTTCTTAAATTATACAACACTGGTACGTTTTTCCTTTTTAATTTTCACGATTTTTTTTTCAGGCGATTCAATGTGCGTTGAAAATAAAAAGTCACAGTTTATAAAAGTTTTTAATACAAAATTTGCAGTTATAATAACCACAAGACAAGGTTGCCAAAAGCAACCCTTTTATTCTCGTTTTTAAACTTTAAAAACTTTATTACATATCGTTTCTAACCTTTAAAAGTTAAAAGCTGTAGATGAATAGGCAGACTAACATCTCTACTCTAAATTTCTCTACTCCCTAACATCCCTACTCCATAACATCCCTACTCCACAACAACTCTACTCCGTAACATCTCTACTCCATAACATCTCTACTCCGTAACAACTCTACTCCACACTATATGCACTTTATTAGCCACAATAATAAATGAGCAGTTCAAAAAACAAAGAATCTTCTTCTAGATTATTTTATTTTTTTCCTAGAAAACGTTTATCTTTAAATGTAAATCTAGAACAATCATAAATGAATTATTCTAAAAGCAACAATGACCGCGTACTCTTAACATGCACTAATATGTAAGTAATTAATAAACTGAATTCATTTTTGACAGTGACAAATATTCTTTTGAGTTAAGACAAGTGGCTAATCAAGTGTCTATAGTGTGGAGTAGAGTTGTTACGGAGTAGAGATGTTATGGAGTAGAGATGTTACGGAGTAGAGTTGTTGTGGAGTAGGGATGTTAGGAAGTAGAGAAATTTAGAGTAGAGATGTGTTAGTCTGCCGATGAATAGTTTGAATAAAACGCACATTCGTTGGGAGAAAAGAAAAACTTGATCAAAACTTAAACATAACATTTAATTTATAATTCCTTTTTAGTTTATCCACATACCTTTAGATGTTATCCAGTCCATTATTTTTGGAGGAGTTATGTTCTTCATGATTGAAGCGCCATTTTCAAACTTGCAAAAACACTTGATGAAGAAAATTAAAAATTCAATGTTGCCATCTAAAGAAAAAATTAAATAAATTATAATTTTATATATTGTAAAATAAAAATATAAATACTTGCCTTCTTGTTTCACCATGGCGCAAGTTTTTTAAAGGACAAGTGTGTCTATTATTATGAAACTATTTTGTTATTATTCCATTTTCCACTACCTACTTCTATTATACCCTATAAAAAAAATCGGATTCAAACGGATAGAAAAAAATCTATCCGTTTAATCCGTTTCTATAAAGGTTGGTCCGGAAATGAGCCCTAAGGGAGCTACGGCCCTTCGAAGATTACATATTGAATGGGGAAAAAAAAGCATTAATAAAATTTTAAATTAAAATGGAATTTATCCGAAGTAATTCTTATAGTAATAAACGAATTATGAAAGAAAAAAATGGGTATGTAAATTGTCTAAAAATAGGTATCTACTGCTAATAAAAAAAAAATTTTTCTTTTTATTTTATTTTTTATTTTTTCACATTTTTAGATGCATACGAGTTTAGGCAGAAATTCTACCCAATAATTTAATAATAAATTTTTCTATAAAAATAATTTAATGTAAAAATTATTATTTAACAAAACAGTATTTAAGAAATATCTTAATTAGAATTTCATATTTTTTCAGGACCTTATATGGATGAATAGTTATAATTATCGTGGCTCTTATACATACATACAGTCAAACCTCTATAACTCGAACCTCCACAACTTGAAATTCTCTCTAACTCGAACCAATCTCGCGGTCCCTTGAGTTTCGAGTTATAGAGGTTTCACTGTACATACATACATATACCGGGTGTTCCAACTCTATTTACCCAGCATTTTCTCGTAAACTAAAAGAGATAATCAAGTTCTGAGAAAACCATTTTAAATAAGACAACTTAAACTATATTTTAGAATATATTTGATACTTTGAAATGTGGGCAGGGGGGCATTTATAATGAACTATCCTTATTTCATGAACTGTAAAAGTTTTAAAAAAAGTGCTTAGTGTTTTGGGAGTTTTAAAACATGCAGGACAACTGATCAAAAGTGATTTCTTTTGAAATATCAAAAATAAAAAAAAATCTCTCCATCATGCTGTATATTAGTGGTAATTTTTCTGTAATATTTTTAGATTCGACCCACAAAATAGGGGTCAAATTTAACGCTCAAAATGGTGAAAATTAATTTGAATCACTGTTTAGCCTTATTATATAATTCTGATCAAGATACCCTAAAACATATAGTAATAAATTCTTTATTTAGTAGGTACAATTACATCTAAAAAAAATGGGACGCAAAAATAAACCTGTAAGCTGATTTGGGACGCAAAAATAAACCTGTAAGCTGATTTGGGACGCAAAAATAAACCTGTAAGCTGTATTTTTTTCAGTGGTTTAAATTAAGATTTTATAATGTAGGTTAAAATAATTAGACAAACTAAGGCCCAGTTTATCAGTGTACAGTTAAAACCTTTCTAAAAGATAAAGTCTCAGTTAAGAACAAATTTTGGATTTTGGTTGGAGTTGCTATGGTTATTACGTGTCAGCTAAATTTAGCTGCATTTTGATAAACCCAGCCTTAGCAAAATTAATAATATATGATATAAAATTGACAAAATTCACAAGTTTAAATTATCCAATTTCAACAAAACTATTTTAAGTGTCCCAATTTTTTCCGAGTGAAGTGTACTAGGGCATGCATGACCCGGAGCTACCGAACCTGACATACAAAAATATTAGTAGTTATAAAATTTAAAGCTTCGGGCCACTTTTGGTCCCGGGATTGGTACGTTAGGTCCCGGGACCATCAAAATTGCTCCAGTCCCAGGATATACCGGTCCCGGGTCGGGGACTGCATGCACTAGTAGGTACTGTAGGAATGCATTTTTGTTTTTTTTAAAACCACCGAATTTTCAATTCAAACACATTATATTAATTTATTAATAAATGATTAATAAATGATTTAAGTAATAAATCATAATCAAATTTTTAAAAATTGCTAAAATAAAATACATATTTATCATTATAACTTTTCCGGCATAATCATATACAGATTTCAAAATAATAACAAACAGATATAAATGTTAAGTTATTAAGTTTTTAACAAGTGATCTAATTAAAAAAAATCAATTTATAATTATATAATTATGTTATAGAATTGGCGTGATTTATAACAAATTGTTACTAACTATCGATTAGCACACTTCTTAAAATATAATATACAGGGTCCTACAATTTTTTTATCGGAAAATGAGCCTGTTCATCTGATTTTACAAGAGAATAGTTATTTATCCAATACATACAGATAATGAGACAATTACCAGCTTTATTTTAAATAGATAAACTCAATAATAACCCCCGCGTGGCTTTTACTTTATTGAGTGGATAATTATTTATTTTACCCACTCAACTGTCACTTGTCAAATTATTTTCTTGTAAATGTCATTAAAATTTCTAATAAAAATATGAATTCCCAAGCTATTTTGGATAAAACCTTGTATGGCACTCATGGGTAAACCGATATTGCCCTCTCGAAAATAAACCTGCTTGGCTGATGCCTCGCAGGTTAATTTTTTCATGGGCAATATCTTACTTTACCCACTAGTACCATAATAGTTATTTATGGTACTAGTGGGTAAACTAAGATATTGCTTGGCTGACGCCTCGCAGGTTAGTTAGTTTTCGAGAGGGCAATATCGGTTTACCCATGAGTGCCATACAGGTTTTATCCAATAAATAGCTTAGGAATTCATATTTTTATTAAAAATTTTAATGACATTTACAAGGAAATAATTTGACAAGTGACAGTTGAGTGGGTAAAATAAATAATTATCCACGCAATAAAGTAAAAGCCAGGCGGGGGTTATTATTGAGTTTATCTATTTAAAATAAAGCTGGTAATTGTCTTATTATCTGTATGTATTGGATAAATATTATTTAGGGTCAAATTCACAACTATTCAAACTGACAACGTCAAAAAATAATACCTAAATACCAGTTTACCATGGTAATTTGTTATGAATGATCCGTAATACAAATTACCATGCTAAAATGGATGATAATTGGGCCGTTTTCTTGGTATACTAAAGGAATCTGTAAAAAAACTTATTAAATTTTGTTTTTGACAAAAGGAAAAGTGTAAGTGAAAATCAAAATGTGGTACTAAAAATACAATTTTATAAAATTCTTCAGTTTTGGTTATTTTCTGAAAAGATTTGAGTCGCTGTCAGACTGTGTAAAGAAGAACAAAAAAAACTAATATATAAACTATGGTAGAGAAGACTATTATAGCCTCACACTCTTAAATCCCTTGATGCTACGCAGCTCGGGATTTAATACGCTCGGCTATAAAAAATGTCTTCTCTACCTTGATATATAATTACTATTTTACCGATTGTAGTGTATTCTGTACAAAACATATACCGAAAAACGGCCCAAATATCATGTTATGCAAAATACGATGGTATTTGAGCTCTATTTTGTGATGACGTCAGTCCAAAAAGCTAATAATTTGACTCTAAATGCTGCCTTATACATTTATTAATATTACCTATATTTTTAAAGTCTATCCCCATAATAAAAACAATTAAAAAATGCACAAGATGTCCAAACAATTAAAAAATATATACTATTAATCAAGGTATAACTCAAATATTAATTTTTGGTTTCAAAATTTGTACAAAATTGTTCGGAACACCTCTTATAAAAGAATTAAAATAATTATTCTATCTATAACTATTATACTGTTCTAATAGCGCCTTTATTTCTGAGTCTATTTTGTCGTCCTGTTAAAAAAAAAATACAAAAAATGTTAGTTAAAATTATTATTATTATTAATTATAATATATTATTATTATTATTATTGCAAACGGCTGAGAACAATGAGGGAATAATTCAACTATTTTCATGAGTTTTTATTTAAGACAGGGGCGAAGCTAAGCGAGCCCCATAAAGTATTAATTTCCTTTCACAACAGACTTGAAAACAGTTAAATTGTTCCAGATTATTATTTTTTACGATGCGGTATTATCTCCTATTCAACTTCACCAGTTATACTAACAAACGAAGTTAAATACGCGAAATAATGGTATCTTGAAAAATAAAACTATAGGTCGCTCAAAAGTAAAAATTAACTTACCAGACCATCTCCTTGTTTGCAATTATAAGCCTTGAGTAGCCATTCTATGGCTTCTTTGTACTCCTTTGTTGCTATTTTACATTTGGCTATCATAAGTTTATTTTCTTTCCATTCAAAATTGGCTAGTTTTTCGCATTCTATGAAATGCTCCAGAGCTTCCGCATACGTCGAGTTAGGAGGCTCTGCAAAAAACGCTGCTGCCACCTTTCGTTCATACCTAGAAACATACAGAATGATTTGTAAATAAGGCTCAACAATTCAACAATTGATTCTCCACTAAATAGTCAAATTGTATTTTTGGTAAATATAGAAAGAAATATACGATTCCATGACTTGTAGTAAATTTAAGGTCTTACACCGTTGCCGTTGTTTTATGCTTACCTACCGATAAAAAGTTTACGATAACACTAGGCAATAAATAGCAACTTTTTTTTTACTCCGATCTAAAAGTAATTTTTTTTTACTAATTCGAGGGCGTAAAATCAGAATCTGACCAGCACCTCACATTTTTGAGATATAAGTCCGGGAATAATGACGTTTTTTTTCAAAATCTTAAAAAAAGAGGTATTAAAAAATCTATATGTGAAAGACTTACTGTCACATAAAGTACGCGAAAAAAAAATAAAAATTTAAAATTAAAGTGTAGAGTTCACTTAATTTCTCATTTATGGCAAAACTATCATATTTTCATAAAAATTAATTCTCTACAAAAATATTTATATATTTTTTTTCATTTTGCTTATTTTGTTCTTTGTTCACCAACCACTCACTTGGGAACGTTCAAGTATTACGTAACGCAAATTGTACCAAAATTCATACACTTCATAACCTGGTTCTCGCGTTATTATAGATTATAGATTTCATATTTTGGCTATCCCCGCCTAATAGGGGGTGTGTTAGTGAGGGTAGTCAAAATATGAAATCTCTACAGCCTTGAATAACGCGAGAACCGAGTTATGAAGTGTATGAATTTTGGTATATTTTGCGTTACGTAATACTTGAACTTTCCCTTTATTATAATAATTACACGGGCCCACAAAAAAAAAGTTTTCTGTGTTGGGGTTAAGACCTATCTATTCTTATGTATTTTGGGATGCTAAACACGAATCTGTGATAAAAAGGGCACTTCATGGGCTCATTTGTTTGCTACACTGAAACTGCAGACTTATAATGAGATTTTAGACAGTTTTTTCAGTGTAGCGAAAAAACAAGTCTATAAGTTGCAATTTTTTTGGCAGATTTGTGTTCTGCAGGAGTAGTTTTTGGAGAGTAGGGTTGTCAGAGAGTAGCGAAATTAAGGATATGGTTGTTAGTATGCCAAAATACTAACCATTTTAAACCAGCCACTTCATAATCAAACCTTCCTAGCATGTGATGCAGGGACGGATCGCTGGGATTAATTTCCAAGGCTTTGTCTACGTGACTTTTGAAAAGATAGCCGTCGCTGATTTTTTCGTTCATAGGTTGGTAGTCGCCCCTGCTGCCGATCAAAATTGCTATCCATTTGTGCGTATCAGCACTGTTTGGTTGAATTTCTAAAGCTTTAGTGCATGCTTCTATGCCTTTAAACAAATACAAACATTTAAATACATTGTCAACATTTTTGCCAATTTTTTGAAAAAATATATAAATTATCCGTACTTTCCGAAGGGGGCGGCATGTTACATGCCGCATGTTATCTACTGACTAGGGAGAGAACTTGAGTAAATCTGGCCTTATTTCTACCTAGCCCATGAACCAAGAAAAGACGTACAATTAAAAAGTATTTATTATCATTATTCTAACGTAAAACATAATACGGGGAAATCTGTGTAAAATCTTTGTAAACATACCCAAAAACTTTAAAATTTAAATTAAAATCTTTAAAATCCTTAAAAAATATATCAAAGATCTATCTAAAATCTTGGAAATCTTGGAAATCCTTTTAAAATGTTTAAATTATTTCTAAAATGCCCTTAAAATCTTGGAAATATTTTTAAAAGCGGTGTTGACATTTTTATGGAAAACGTGAAGCGATATTCTTTTGTCCTGTCTTGCCAACCCAAAAGAAAGAAAGTAATAACCTCTTATAGGCTTATAAGAACACGCAAAATGCGTGTGATTATGAGCTTATAAGAGTCGCAAAACATTTTTAACGCGGTGCGGATATACATATGACGACGTCATCATGATGTCATAAATTGAAAGATGGTAGATTTAGAATAGCTGTAAGAAAGTAAGGTAAATGGGAGGATTGGTGTAGTGGTCTACCGCGTCTGTACATGACAAGTCTACTAGCCAACTAGCGTGAGTTCGATTCTCACTGGCGCCGATTAGCCTTTTTCAGTTAATTAATAATTAAAATTTGGCGAAGGCGTAAGTGAAGCGGACACTCCCTATAAAAACTGGTTCGAAAGTCAGTATAAGCCGGTGATTCCCTCTACTACTAGCCCACACAAGTCCTGGACTTAGGGGATGTTTAATTAAGTAGAATAGTACGAGGTTAAACAAACATGTAATGTAATGTAATAATAATAATATAATGGTTTACCTTTTTTAATCTGATCCTGTATAAATTGTTTATTATCACTTCTCTCGGCCATTTTATTGTGAGTTTTTCCAATTCTCCATAATAAATCACTATTTTGGGGATGCTCCATACATAAATCTTGTAATTTTTCTAAACATTGCTCTAGGTCTTTACCTTCATCTAGTTTCTTATCAATTTCTGATAAAACCTAAAAAATACATACATACAGTACATAATTATTTAAAATTTCATCTTATCTACAGTTTTTTTCTTTCGTTATGCACGATGCATTTAACTGTTTATATTTGCTCATTGGGTTGCCGAAATTGAGATATTTAACAAAATATTTTTTCTGGCCAACTAAAAAAATTTCGTCTGATAGATTTGAAATGGTATTTAGGTTATTCGAAAGTTGGACCAAATGTCCATTCCCAGTGTATGATAAAATATTATGTATTTTTAAAGCTTTGCTTAACTTACTTTTGAATTTAATTTTTGTGTTTTCTTTTGGAAAAATGCAAATTTGGTTTCCCCAAAAAAATAACTACGAGTTAAGCTTGGTTTAAATTTATCATCGTTTACTGTTATACCTAATAAATTTGGTTTAACATTTCCTAGATAACAATTTAAGCTAAAAAAATAAACATTATAAAAATAGATATCTATGAAATAATAAGTGTTACAATAAAAATATAAAAAGTGATAATAGTTATTTATGGTACGAGAAAGGAAACTAGGATATTGCACATGAGAAAATTAACCCACTAGGCTGAAGGCAGAGTGGGTTAATTTTAGAGAGGACCCTATTAGTTTACTCTAAAGTGGCATACAAAGCTTTATCCAATAAATAGCTTAGAAATTAATATTTTTATTAAAAATTGTAATGACATTTACAAGAGAATAATTTGACAAGTGACAATTGAGTGGGTAAAACAAATAATTTTCAAATCTGTCAAGTAAAAAACCACGTGTGGGTTATTAATGAGTTTCTTTATTAAAAATAAAGCTAGTAATTGTCTTATTTTCTGTATGTATTGGATAAAGATACTATTTATATAGAAGGTGTTAGATAGAAAATTTTCATAGTTTGCATTTTTATACTGTTTATTTTATAATTTTTATTTTATAGATGTATTCACCGTTTATGTAACATGAATCATGTTTAGCGGGTTATTATTATAGTATAATAGTGTAATACTCAAGGTAATACAAAGGACCATTTTTGATCTTTTTGGAATTTCAATTTTTATATATTGAGAGTAAATATCTGACGTTACAAAAAGTAAGGCGTAT
This sequence comes from Brachypterus glaber, assembly GCA_958510825.1. Classification (NCBI taxonomy): domain Eukaryota; kingdom Metazoa; phylum Arthropoda; class Insecta; order Coleoptera; family Kateretidae; genus Brachypterus; species Brachypterus glaber. The sequence goes on from OY294053.1 coordinate 28,805,939, forward strand.
ACGCCTATAGTGTTCAATATTAAATCTTTTTTTGGGTATTCTTCCAAGAATTCACCCGTGTTTCCCCTTTATACCGGTATACCTTTGTATGGTTTAACTTCCAAAATTCCCCTTGACCAAACCAAACTTGACTAAACTAATTTCGACTAAACTAAAAACGTTATAAAAATGCTTACCGCATCTATATTTGTAGTACTATTATCTAGTTCGTCCTCAGAAACATCGTAAAACTCTAAATCAGAACTGTCTAAATTACTAGCACTCAAGTAATCGTCATTTGTGGATGAAGATATTACAGAGTTTGCCTTATTACTTGGTCTTTTTCTGGACTTAACAGGTCTAAAATATTTTTTCTTAGTTATTTATAAATTATAATAATCCTATTGAAAATGACAGATCTGCGCGGTTATAAATGGTGCACAAGCTCAAGTCCGGTTTGTGCGCCATTTATACTCGCGCAGAAATGCGGATTCGAGAGAGTCTGCTATGCTCATTACTTAGCCGAGTGTGTCAGATACGACAGGATCAGGTTGCAAGTCTTTGAAACTCAAAGACTCAACCAAGAGGAACTAAGAGATCTCCCCTTGGCCAATATCCTGACCTTTATTGAAAGGACGGGCAGGTTCAAGGAGGACTCAAATTAGTAAATGGCTGGGATTGCCTGGGGTCCAAAATGATCAAAATTTGCATTATGTAATACTTGAACGTTCCCCTAGCTATTACCTATGCATCTCATGTATATTAATGTAAATGAATAAAAATTTTACACTTAAATAATATTTACGTTCAGCATAAATACTTTGATATATACCCAAAAATACGGTGCTGATTTCAAATTCAGTAAATCTTCAATAGCTCAGAATAACGAAATTTGAGTTACTTTTTTTTTTCTTAGAACAGCAGTATGGTATTTTTATTATTAGTATAGATAGTAGGAATAAAATATGACATAATAAAGAAACATGCAATAATAACAAACATGCAATAATAAAAAACATGCAATAAATAAATTGGGCAAGTAGGACATCCAGTAGCGGACTGAATTTTTTTTAATTCACTGTAAAAGGCCTTTCAAAAGGGACTCAATTCGCCTTGATGTCCCAGTTGAAAAGAAGGTCTAGACCTTCTAGGCCTAAAATCTAGGGAAATGCGTTTTTCGTTTTTCGAAAGCCACCTTTTGTGATATAAAACTGGCTTTCAAAAAACGAAAAACGTATTTCCATAGATTTCATCACCGCGATTAAAGAGCATAGCGGGATAAGCATTTAAAAAGTGCCCCCGCATGAAATGAACTGCAACCATGCGTAATAGGTGTACTTTATCATTGGTAATACACTTCCAAAATTTCAGCCCCCAACTACCACTATAAGGGTGAAGTTTTATCGTCAAACCCATAACTAAAACAATCAACTTCTTGGTCTATATTTGCGGAATTAATTTCAAATTTGGTGCAGCATATAAGGGTACATAGACTAACTTATAAAAAATATTGTGCCTAGTTTCGACCTTTATAATGTTAAAATATGATAGCAAAGAAATATAAAAAAATAAAGTAAAAAGCATACTTTTAATATAATTTACATAAAACTCGACTTACTTTTCTCGTTTTTTAGCTAGCAACTCTTGCAGATCTCTTTTTACAGTGCTCAGTTCATTGTCAAGACGAGCTAAATCTCGAGCCATTGCATGTCTCCTTCTTTCTTGTCTATAATGTTCTACTAGATACAAACTAGCTGCAGTTATAACTCCAATGACTGCAGCTCCAAAGAACGCGTTTGCATTTTGAATAGGCATTTTTCTCAAAAAAACACCACAAATGTAAAAATTTTGAGGTTATGACACCAATAATTGCAAAAATTTAGTGCATTACATATACAAGTTTTTTGAAGATAATTATTATTTATAAACTAATTGATAATTACTTTCCTTTATTGCGAAAGTTTCAATTGAAAATTTCACAAATAAAATAATAAACGCAGACACTTTACAGAAATCTATTTTTCTTGCAAATTACGCTAAGAAACACGTTCAGTGAACGCTTTTTTTTAATAACTACACAAAAGTTAATATAAGAGTTAATATTTAATAAAATGATTACTAAACACACCTAATTATCTAAAAAGTTATTTGATTTAAGTTATTTTAAGTACTTTGGATAAAATCTATACATTATAGGACGTACGTCTGAGTTGTTCAGATTAAATGTAGTTTGTGATCCTAACCTTAAAATAACTCAATTTTTCATGAAAAAAGGTGATATATGTGAAAAAAAGCAATGTTTTCCATAAGAAATAATGCAAAATTAAACCAGATTGTTAAAAATGTAAGAAATATGAGTAAAAATGATGAAATATCACCGATTTTCACAAACAGAAATCCCAGAAATTTGGAGAAAATGAGGATAGCGTACAAACCAGATGGATATCATGTGGAAAAGCCTGGAAAAAGTTTTTGGCATAAGTAAGAAATAGTTTATACGTTATAGTACTTGGTTTCACAAAAAAATTCCTAATTTTTAGACTTGATATTACTTCAACGGGTAGGTATGCAGTAGCTAAAGTTATCCACTTTGAAAATGGTACAGTTATTGGAGCTTCTACAGAAGAATGGTCAATTAAAAAACAGCTATACCGAACAAAAGATGCATCTGCATTTATAAATTTAGGCAGAGTTTTAGCTGAAAGATGCCTAATGTCTGGTATCACAGAAATCAGATGTGATATAGATCCATTTGATAAACAAAGTAATGTAGCCCTATTTATACAGGCTGTAAAAGATGGTGGTGTGAGACTTGAAGAGCCCAAACAGTACAAAGCTCCTTTCCCTACAGATATAGAAAGACCAGAAAAACCTTGGGAGGTGTTAGAATAAATCAAATAGCTTTTTTAATAACTAATTTTTATTTAATATATTACATAACATTATTTTTTTCCATGGCTTTCTTTACAATTTATCCTTAATGTCCTTCCATTGTTTCTGAAAAAAAAAATGTAAATTAACAAAAACAGGTTTGAATAGTATATGTTTGTGTATAGGAAAAAGTTGTTTTATAAAATAAACTACACAGTATATTCACACATCCAATTTTCGAATCTGTTTTGAAAATATTCACTGTGCGATTTTTAATTTACTCTCTTGCTTGATGAAACAAACCATAGTAATAGTAATTTTTTTGTAGAGAGCCTAGATACTTTAGTCCCTAGAGACTAAAGTATCTATTAAGTCTATCTATCTAGCACCTAGGCCTAGGGACTATAATAGATACTTTGATCTAGGGTACCTGAATTTTGATTTGACATTTGGTGTCTTCAAAATTAAGGGACTGTCGTAGATAATTTGATCTAGATCTAGTGTCTGTATTTATATCCCTTTTGTCTCAATCACCAGGAAGTTTTGACTATATTTATTATACCAAAAGTGACACTTTAATTCCGGCCTAAAGGGACCAAAGCATCAACTTTAGTTCTAAAGATGCAAAAAATATATATATAATTAGTGTTTTAGTAAGGATATTTTAGATCAAAACTCCTATTTTTTAAATTATGTAATACTTACTCCTTGGTTAACAGAGTCGAAAATCTTTTCTGTGCAAATATCAAAGGTTCTTTCAAAGAAAAAGGTTAGACCAGCACAAGTCAAGGCAAATGTGGAAGTTCTCTTGAAAATCGAGTTGTACACAGTGCTTGAGAGAGACATTTTCAAGAAAAATTAAGTTTTTCACCCCGAATCGAGTAATCTTTAGAATCTGGTAAACGTCAATGAAAATCAAATTGCCAATGTTACAAAAATAAATCACTTTGAAAAAAACGAATAAAAAATTAAAAAATATTTGGAGTGATTTGCTAATACTTTGTACATATTGTTTTCTGAATATCTACATATTTTTAATTTATAAAGCGTTTGAAATTTTATCATTTTAGCTTTTTAAAATAACCGACCTAGTGCATTTTTGTTTTATGCTGTTGGTTGACTTTGCCACGAAATGTCCGTGACTACTGAACCGCAAGACGGTACATTTTTATCCTAATAAAGGATTGTTATAATCAAATCATGTCAATCGCTGGTTGAGATACAATTTAAGATTAGGTCGAATATACCTTGAATATTTGAAGATGGAATATCTACCGCCTCGGCGGTTCTATATGACATTGACAATATCAGTTTAAAATTACCGCTGCAGCGGTTCAGTAGTTACTTCCATTCGATAAAATGGCGTCGATCCTAAAGTTAGGAAAATCTGTAGCAAAATTAAATAAAAATACAAATGCTGTACAGGTAATTATGCCAATATACTATAAATTAAAACTTTTTATAATAAGATTGTTTTAAAAAATAATTGCATGTTATTTCTGTATGGTTTAACATAGTAATATTATGTAACGTTACATAACCTCAAAATTTTAACTTTAATTTGGGTTTTTTGTTCTAGGTATTAAGAAATGCATCTGCCAAGGCATCGCCCAAAGAAACATTGTTAAATGTTCCTCCTACCAAAGTAACTGCTTTGCAGTCAGGTAATGAAAAAAATTACATAATTTTTTTGACAGTTTCTTATCGGTATGACTGCTCCTTATTATTATTATTATAGTGGTACAGTGCCATTCGCACCACCATTCTCACTATAATTGCAGGGCTAAGAAAACACACAGATTAACCAAAGAAAATGATTTCAAAGTTTCATATAAATTCTATGTGTGTATAGTTTCCTATATTATTTTGTGTTCAATATCCACATGGCCTATTTGTATTGTGACAAAGCCTATCTAGCTTATCAAATTATATCAACAAGTCAAAATGCAACAAATTGATTCAATATTATTTATTTATTTGAACAATTTACATAGTCATGAAGAGCCCCAATATTCCAATTGGATTTTTTGCCTGTTTCTCAGCCCTCCAATTATAGCATATAAATTAAGATATTGTTATACTATGGTACTGGTACCAGGTTTTAAAAAAAACTCATATCCAACCCTGTAACACTCTGCAGTTTTAACTAGCTTTTTTGTGTTATGTAATGACTGAAATCCACCAGAAGGCAAAATAGTCTACGAGCGAGATATGGAGCACCCTACATTTTTGATGTTATAAAATTCTATGACACATAATCCCAAATATTGTTAGAATGTTAGAAATAAATGTCAAAATATTTCATGTTGCTACTAAACTATAATACTTTATCAGTATTATGTGATTACTTTTAGTATTTTATGATAACAGTTTGGTAACATTAATCATATTTATAGTTGACACAAGAAAATATAGTACTTAAGAATTCAAAATTAAATCACCAGAATCATGGCTTACAGTTTTTGATGTGCCACATATAAAGATTTAGAGAATTTCTGGGCTAGCCTATTTGTTATTTCTAAAATCATATACCAGGTATCTATAATAAATAGTGTTATGTAACCCAACACCATTACACTCCTTGTAACGCTAAGCACTACCCCCTAAGTGTGTTACATATTTTAAGTATGGCCCCTAAACCGATGTAGAAAAATTATAAATGGCTGGCCAAATTTAATCTTCACTGCTTGTTTTAGGTATTAGGGTCGCCACTGAAGATTGGGGCTCCCAGACTGCTACAGTGGGTATTTGGATCGACGCTGGAAGTCGTTATGAAAATTCCCAAAACAATGGGGTTGCCCATTTCATGGAACATATGGCATTCAAGGTATGCCATTTTTTGCAATATTTTTAGGTCGCTGAATTTAAATACGGCCGCATAATCAGTTAAAAAAAAAAACCGAAACAGAAATTATTTTAAATATCAGTTCCGGACTGGTTCTACAGTACGACCTTTTTAATCCGGGCAGTTTTCCATTTCGGAATAGCTATAATCTTTTTAATTTTAAACATGACAACAAACTATGTTTAACTGTAAAGTGCAAGAGTATAGCTTAACACGTTCGCTGCCGACAACTCATCTGGTGGGTCCATCCCCTATTCATAGTCAATGATGAGAGCCCGCCTCACCTCACCCGGTCTCACTGTACATAGTTTTAAAGCCTAAACATTCCTCTACAAAATAAAATAAAATTCACTTTCCTTCTCTACTAATAAAGCGGGAAATTAATTTTGAACGCGACCGCTACATTCTATACAATTATCGTCGGCAGCGAACGTATTAAACTATAAGATTTTAACTTTCTAGTTTTTCTTTATTTTTTCCCTATCCACACACAGTGTAGTTTTAATTTATAGGGCACAGGTAAACGTACCCAAAGCCAACTGGAGATCGAAATTGAGGACCTGGGTGCCCAACTGAACGCCTACACCAGTCGGGAACAGACCGTCTACTACTCGAAATGCTTGTCGAAAGACGTGCCAAAAGCCATCGAAATTTTGTCGGACATCGTCCAAAACGCCAAACTGGGCGAATCCGAGATCGAACGCGAACGTGGCGTCATCTTGCGGGAGATGCAAGAAGTCGAGTCGAACTTGCAGGAAGTCGTGTTTGATCATTTGCACGCCATCGCCTACCAAGGCACTCCATTGGCTAACACCATTTTAGGTAAGAAACAAGACGCGTTGCTTATTTGAGAACTAATCCATTCGTCAGGTCGTTAAAAGACGCTTTACCTGGGAATAATTCAGGGAGTTCTGATTTTGGGTTTATTGGGTAGGGCAGGTTTGGACTTTTGGTCGATAGGTCGGTCGATTAATTTTTGTCGGTCGTTCTGCCCGAGGAATCTTGTGGGCACGCCTTAAGCTAGCTAATAATATCAGTATTTTATTTAAATCCCTCTTTATATTTTTTGTAATTTATTTTTCTATTGTTTTTTTACAGGGCCCACTGCCAACATTAGGTCAATAAACTCGACAGATTTGAGGTCTTATCTTGACAACCACTACAAAGCTAGCCGCGTCGTAATAGCCGGTGCCGGAGGTGTTAACCACGAAGAATTGGTAAAGTTGGCTGGTGAACATTTGTGTAAACTAAGTAAGTAACAAGAAAACCTTCTCCCGTATGATCTGTATTTATGAACCCAAAAAATGGTTACTTTTATATGGAATTACCTATATTTTTTAAACTTCGCTATCATTAGTAATGATCAGATCTCCGAATAAATAAGTCATTAGTCATATATACCAGTACTGGACTTTGTTGACATGTTTATAAAATAAACTTATCGGTTTAAAGTTTAAACGACTCATTTTTAGAACAAAAAAAAAATGTCAACTATTATAAACGAGTAACCTTTTTAGCAAATTTTGGAAACTTATTCCTGACCGTCATTTTTAATTTTCCAGACAACAACTATCCAGGCGAAGTCCCAAAACTCACTCCATGCCGTTTCACTGGTGCAGAAATTCGCGTTCGAGACGATTCTTTGCCCCTCGCCCACATCGCTATGGCCGTGGAGGGCGCAGGATGGTCCCACCCGGACACCTTGACCCTGATGGTGGCCAGCACCCTTTTGGGAGCTTGGGACCGGTCCCAGGCGTCCGCCAAACAGAATGCCACCACCTTGGCCAGAGCTGGTGCTGAGGGCGATTTGTGTCACAGTTACCAAAGCTTTAACACTTGTTACAAGGTAAGTGCACCGAAGGCATCATTCATTATACAGGGTGTCTCAACGAACCGACTCGGTCGATATATAGTAAACTATCCACTTCAGAGAAAAACTTTAAAGGGAAAAGTTGTATGGTTTTACAAAAGGCACATTCTAAAAATATATTGAAATATACAGGATGGTCCTCTTAGGGTGGGCATCTGACTTATTTTTTTTAAATGGAATGGTATATTTTTTATTATGTCATCTTACTTGTCATAAAAAATACCTTTATTATATTTAACATCAGTTTTTAAAAACTGATTTTACCATAGTGGGTGGCGTTTTTTAAATGTTTGTTTATATTTTTCTTTCTGTTCTTATCTGGTCTTTATTTGACTATATGTTACCATTCAAAAAGTCTATGACTAAAATGCCTTTTACCCTTTAATCAACCCTGAGGATGTTTACAAAGAATAAACGAAACTGTCGGTTTACCTAACAAAGTTTTTGGCGTTGTTTTCTTTTTGGCCTATATCCCACAACTCAACCAATTTTATAAATATATGAGGTCGTTACCAGTTTTTAATTTTTTTTCGTTTAAGTGTAAAATAATGAAAACTCACTAGTGCGGAAAAGTAAGACAAATGAATAAACATGTGGAAACCTCCTTTCTAAGCTCTGTATACAGATTCTTTAGAATTTTAGAGAGATTTTAAAAAGGTTTTTAAAATTTTAAGAGATTTTAAAGATAATTTAAAGATTTTAAGGGATTTTAAAAACCTTTTTAAGGGATTTTAAAATGATTTTAAAGAATATAGAGATTTTAGAAATAGTTTTTAAAAATTTTAAAGAGATTAATCAGAAATTTAAATATTTAAAAGATTTTATGGATTTTTACTGAGATTAATTAAAGCCTTTACACAGATTTTAAGTGAGTTTTCCCTTATATTGTATTAAGGTGTTGAGTAAAATAAAAAATGCATCTGTCTAATTCATTTTTTCACCCTTATTCACAATTCAAAAAAAAATAATAATGTGTCTCATAAATTTTGAAAATTCACCCTCTGTTTTCATTGTCGTCGTCTTCCATTTTAGGATACCGGCCTATGGGGTATTTACTTTGTGTCAGACCCTTTGAAAATTGAAGACATGGTGTACAACATTCAACAGGAGTTCATGAGATTGTGTACATCTGTCACCGAAGCCGAGGTTGACCGCGCCAAAGCCCTCTTGACGGCGAATACTCTGTTGCAATTGGACACCAGCACAGCTGTCTGTGAAGATATTGGTAAGTACTTGTAGGGACCTTTTTGCAGGTAAAACATTTAATTTATACCCTGAATTGTAAAATACGTTACCTTAACATATACCCTATAATTAAATTTTACAAAAAAAAATACGTAGAAAGTTAAAATAATAAAAAAAAAATTGAACCCTGCATTATAAAATACAATAATTCACCATATAATTAAATTTTGCAAAAAAATATGTAGTAAGTAAAAATTAAAAAAAAAAAATCAGAAAATATTAAAAAAATAAAAGCAAAAATAAACATAAAACTAGATGAAATGTTGCAAGCACCCTGTCAAAACATCGGAACTATTGTACACTAGAGCCATCTAGTTTGCAAATTTTAAACTAGGTGCTTTGTTTGATTTTAAATTCTGTATCTTTAAAACATTATATTCTAGCAAAAAATTGTATATAACATTTTTTATAGGGCTTAAAAAGAGCTTTTATTTAAAATATAATTTTTTGAAATCGGGTTATAAATATGTGAGATATGCTAAAAAAACCTTTTACTGCTTTAAACGCCAACATCTCGAAAACAATGCATTTTAGGAAAACGTTGTTTATAACATTTTTTGACCAATTTAAAATTATCTTTTATATAAGTGCTAAATTAACCAAATACAATAATAATTGCCTTAATTATAAACGAAAAACGCTAAAAATAGGAGTTTTACCCCAAAATCTAATCAGCTCTTCGGAATACGATAAGAAACAATATGCAAAAAACCGCAATTCGATATCTCATGTAGAAATGGAGTTAGAGAGTTTACACCCAGACAGACAGACAGACGCAATTTTTTTTTTACTGATTTCGACAGAATGGTCTAAAACGTCGAGAAATGTGAAAAAAACGTGGTCAAAGATTTTGACTTTTCAGCGAAGATTTCAATACATCGGCACTCTTAGTAGCACTAAGTGCCGATGTAATATTTTTGACTTTTTACGGAAAAAAGATCATCGTGCGACGTAAAAAGTGAATTTTTTCAACCTATTTGTCCTAAACTTGTCTTTTACCAAAACCAATACCAGGAGAAGAGTTGGGCCCAATGTAATGTCTTTTGTTTACAGGATTCCCAAATTATTGTCCGATTGACAGTAGAGGTCCGAGACTCTTGGTCCAAGACCATGATTTGTCATTAATATTAATACTAAGCATTTGACCAATGAAATTAAGCTTTATTGTTGTTTTTTTTTAATACTGCCCTGATAAAGTAAACGGCAGTAAGTGACATTGGTCAATAGCAGCGTTTTCAAAATATTACATCAGGGTTGACGTGAAAACGCCGCTATGCGACAAGTGTTACTCACTGCCCTTTATTTAAACAGGGCAGAATAGGGCATGCATACACGGTGTATTTGAAATAGGGTCAGAAATTTTAGGGGCGATTCTACATCACAAAATATGACAAAAAGTTCCTCTAAACATATGTCTAAAAATGCTTTGTAAGGGAGCTAAGCCACTTTGAAAGTGGCTAAAAAATTCGTTTTTTATTTAATAACTCAGGAACCCTTTGAGATATAGTAACGAGGTTTTGCACGTGAACTAATCTCCTATGTATTTTTACTCAAGGAATCTATATTTTTTACAAAAATGCCAAAAAAAAATACACATAAAAAAGTTTGGGGCAAAAACGTGTTAACCTCACATATTTTGTTCGTCTAGGCACGCCTCTGGATAAATTAAAAAAAAATAAATTGACATAAACTTTATGCCCTTATTAATACTAGTATACGTGCAAAAGCTCGTCGCTCTAGCTTAAAGGGTACCAGAGATATTAATTAAAAACCTTATTTTTATTACAATTTTAAAGGGCGGTAGCCCCTTAGGGTTCATTTCCGGAAAAACCTTTATAACCACTTTTTTTGATATTTTTGGATGTAGAATCACCACTTAAATTTTGGCATGCCAGTTATTGATCACCCTGTATGTATATTTTCATTTTCCAATTTTTAGGTCGCCAGCTCCTTACCTACGGACGTCGTCTACCCCCTCACGAATTGACCCACCGCATTAACAGCATAACCGCCAGAAATGTCAGAGACGTCTGCTACAAATACATCTACGACAGATGCCCCGCAATCGCCGCCGTGGGGCCCGTAGAACAACTACCCGACTACACCAGAGTTCGTGCATCCATGTACTGGCTTAGAGTTTAAATAAATTTAAATGTTTAAATTATGTAATTTTTTTAATTAAAATTCGGTTGAGGGTAAAAATGGAGACACTACATAAAAGGGATCGTATTTTTTTACTGCCGCCGAAAAAATCAGGCATAGGGGTGATAGGTACAAAATATAATTTTATTCATTTTGACAAAACAAGAAAACCTAATATTATTTGGCTTCACATACCTAATAATTGCACAAGCCCACAAAAAAAATAATGTTAATTATTAACCAGGCTAAATTTTTCTGACATTTTTGTTTGCTAAAAATGAAATTGACAGTGAAAAAGCTTGCTAACCCTATAACTTTTTTAAAAAACTGCAAAAAAGAATACTGGATGAGCTTGAGATCTTAAAATAAACTACTAATTTTTGGGAGTTGTGTCCAACATATCGAAAATTCAGTCCAAAAAAATACTCTTTTTTTCTCGGCGTTCTCTTTTTTTGCCTGTACTCATAAGATTCTTAAGTTAAGAATGCTTCTAAAGTGTTTTTTTTATTGAGTTTGTCAAACTGCGTTTGATAAAAACAATATTTCTCAAACTTAAGTCATAAATGTAAACCTATACAAACATCTAAAAATTACACATTTTAAAAACATTTGTTAACTGTATTTTTTGTTTATAATATACCTATACATATAAAAATAAATTATTATTATATAAGATTTCTTTTTTTTTTGAGAAATTGGTAGAATGGATTACATAACCATTTTTATTTTAATGTAAATATACGTTCTAAATTTTTATTTAAATAAAACTATAAAAATAAACAATCTTTTATTTTGTTAATCCCTATTTTCAGATTTTTTACGTTAATAAGCTGGTTTCAGTAGTTTTTATGCATTGGTAATTTTTAATCCTTTTTGCATAATTTGTGCTAGAAATGCGTTTTTTTCAAAATAAAAAAATTAAATACAGCCCTGACTTTATCTCGTAATAAATTATTCTGGAATACAGCTCTGTTTTAAGACCCTTTTTATTGGAATAAAAACTAAGTCCTCCTTTTTGGAAGTCTGTTAATGAAAGATGCAGCTACAGGTAGAAAAAGCCTGAGAAAATCTTATTAAATCCGTATAAAATTTGTACAAAAAAAAAAATAAAAACCGAAACTAAAAAAAAAAAAATGAGATAAAATAAATCTAAACAGAAATATCTTAAATGAATCATGTTTTTCGACATGGCCATCTGATGTTAATTATCGATTTTTGTATTTAGGCTTTTAGTTACATAAAATCTAGCTTAAAAAGTTCAACTTTTGGAGGCATTTAATTAAAAAAACGTGGCCAAAGCAATTGAAAATGGTAAAACGTAAAAATTAAATATATTTAACGAATAAAAATGATTTAAATTGACTAGAAAAGGATAAAAGTTTGTTTGTTTGCTGGATGGCCGTCTCTGATTGGTGGATTCGTTTTGGCGGGTACGACCAGAGCCCTCTTCGGAACGCCGAGCAACTAAATTTCAGAACGTTTGTGAAATTCTTGCTGGTAAGTTGATTTTATTTATTCTTTATGAATTTTTATAAAATCACAGGATTTTTTTGGTAAAAACACGTAATTTTTATAAAATATTAGTTTTTGCGACTTAATTTTACGTAAAACAATTATTTGAATACGTATTTCCTGTGATTTTATACGAATTTATTTGTGTAAAATATATCGAATTTATTTTCAACGATGGCTGACGGCATTTCTCTAACGACGCCAAGCCACCTTGATTTCAACTTCGAAAATTTATTTCTCGCTCAAAATACATCCGATTTTTATGGAACTTATTCAAAATTAAAGATTATTTTTTGTTTTATAATTTGGAATTATGTTTCGACAACTTTATTGTGTACTTTCTTCGGAAAATATTTGGGTGTTGTCTTCAATTTTAATATTATATTATATTCAAGAATGGCGCGCGCGGGCTAAAGTTATTTGAACATCCTAAATTCTTATAATTTTTATTTACTCTGTTGTTTATTTATTTACAAAATAATAAATAATATACTTACATTTCTTGATTATTTATTAATATAAAATATATACAAACTGTTACGCATAAATTATTCATAGCATTTTTTTTTTTTGAAATAGCATAGTAAATTTCTGTATTTTTATATTTTAACGGTTTTAAAATTGTTATTTTTTTCTATATGCAGGACCGTATTGATGCAAATTCTTATAATTTAGGCTTAGATGCGTTGTATATTGCTTACTGTACAAAGGGTACTTAAGTTATTGATTTTTTAAATGAGAACCTTCCTACCTAGCCTAAGGGCAAAGGTTTGGATTTTGCGTTGTGAGAATCTAAATTAGATTGTCTAACACAAGTTGTAATAATTTATTTATTTTTTTTCCAGATTTTTTTCGAATTTTCTACAAATAAAACAAAATGTCTGACGACGCAGCAACTCCCGCAAAACGTGGCCGCAAACCAGCAGCAGCAGCCGCCGAGAAAGCAGACCCAAAAAAGAGGACAAAAAAAGACTTGAAGGAGGCTGACGATGATGACGCAGTTCCAGCGAAACGCGGCCGTGGAAGGCCAAAGGGCACCACCAAAAAGAAGGCACCAGCAAAAGCTAAAGGCAAAACCACAGGTAAAATATCTTTTAACGCCTGATCAAAATCCATATTTCCTGATGAAAATCCTTACTCTGATCAAAATCCATATTTTCTGATCAAAATCAATACCTGATGATCAAAATCCATACTGATAAAATTTAGGAGTTCCTGCTCCAATATTAAAAAATACGATTTTCTTGTTTCGAACCTGATCATTTACCATACGATTGATCAAAATCCATAATCACTGATAAAAATACATGTGATATTTTGACCATGTATTAATTTTCCATAGAGGATGTGATCATTTTCCATACTTTTGATCGGAAATCCGTGACCGGAAAACATACAAATTAATGCCCCTGCTTTATTAGTTTGTAAATGTGATGATTTCTCATAATTTTGATTAAAATACATAAATACTGATTAAAATACATACTATGTTTATTTTGCAAATTTAGGTATTTTGTAACGTTCTAAACGCTTGATCATTTTCCATACTTTTGATCAAACTCCATACTAGTTTTATTTCGCTTGGTTTGGACTTTTTAAAATACTATGTTTATTTTGCAAATTTAGGTATTTTTTAACGTTCTAAACACTTGATCATTTTCCATACTTTTGATCAAACTCCATACTAGTTTTATTTCGTGTATCAGCATTTAAAAAAAATCTCTAATTTTAATACTGCTGATCAAAATCCGTAAGGTTAATTAATGTTTCACAATATTAATCTTAATCTGTATCTGTTTCAGGACGCGGTCGCAAACCAAAGAAAGAAGAACCCAAGGACTCTGGGGACGAGGATGGTGAGGAAAACGATGCTGGAGAAGAAGAGGAAGACGATTAAACCATCAGATTATTAAAAATTGAATGTCAACCTAAAAAAAATGATTTTTAATTTATTTTCGAAGACTTAAACCAAATTTCTTAATTTATTATTTTGGTGTGTGTGTAAAAATTTGAAATGTGTAAAAATGAGATTAATAATTAAAAAAAAAAACTATCATTCCACTATCATTTTTTAATATCACAATGTGCCATTTTTTTTTATCTTAATCCTACGAAATAGTTTTTAATTTTAGACGTTTATAATTTTAATATTAGAAATAGGTTGTCACCCAGTTAGTTCTAAGTTTTAAAATGTAGAAAAGTTTCAAAAAAAAAATGTGTATGTGTATACATGATGTTATCATGATTGTGACATAGCTAAAAAAAATAATAATTTCTGGTTAATTTTTCAATAAATATTATTCAGAAAGAAATGAACTTTAATTTTTAATCCGATTTTTATTTCAGAATACTGAACTGATGATGCCAATAAAATAATACTTTTTGGGAAAGTTTTTTTTCTTAAAAACAAAAAATTCGAAAAGATCAGCCTTGATTTAGATTTTTTTTTTTTAAGAAAATCTTATTTTTAATAAAAGAAAGTACTACTACAAAAATACTATTTACACAAAACGAAGAAAAAAAATAGGTACTAAAAAAATAATATCCTATAGATAGCGCCCCTACGTATATACGTAGGGGCGCTGCAGCCATTTAAAAAAAAAATGGCAAAATTAAGGTGAAATAAAATTACTTTTTTTTTAAACAATATCTATTTGTATTTTAAAATTGCATAAATGAATAGATACAATTTTTCAATTTATTTTTTTAATAAACAATTAAAAATTTATGTAATTTTACATTACTTACACAAAAATTTACACCCAATTACTTTGGGCATAATAATGTTTTGGGCGATGCCAGGTGTGTGATATTTTTTATGTTTTATTAATTTTTTTACATAAAAACTGCTATTGATATACTTTATATAGTATGTATAGATACTACTCGGTATACTAGTACTTAAGTTTACTAAAGTACCTATACTATAGGTGGGCGCCGAACTTTATAGCGAAAAAAATACCGCGATGACCATTACCGCGATCGCCATTATCGCGACAAGCCATTACCGCGAAGGCCATTTCCGCGCAGTCCATTACCGCGAACGGTCTTTACCGTGTATGACTTTTACAGCGAAAATCGTTTAACGTTTTTTTATAAATTATTTTTATTTTATGTAAGGGTTTGTATTTTTATTGATAAAGTGGAACGTTTACTAAATGTACCCATATATCTGTGTTTGAGCTTTTTATGTGTGTTTTTTTTAAAATTTATATCGATTGATTTGTATAAATAGCTGATTAATAATTAGTTTCGTACGAATCGTCATGTCGATCGATATAATAAAAAGTGCTAGAGGCAAAGACCTCGCTCTATATAAATATTTCATATACAGGAAAGAAAAGACTGTTAAAAATAAAACAATTTGGAAGTGCGTAAATTACGACGGGCTTTGTTGCAAGGGGCGTTGCAACTGTTTGATTATTTTCTGCAAAATATTTAATTTTTTTTTATTTAATCTTTTTTTCTGCAAAAAAAATAATATAATTATAAGCGGTAATGGGTTTCGCGGTAAATTCAAGTCCATGCGCGGTATTAACCCCCTCGCGGTAAATTCCATGTGCGGTAAAGTCCATGCGCGGTAATGGTGTCGCGGTAATGGACTGCGCTGTAAAGACCCCAACCCCTCTAGGTACTTGTACATATAGTTACCTATAATGGTACTAAATTACTAGCTACTATATTAATGTACATTAATATAGTAGTAGTAGTAATTAGTATAAAAAAGTGCTGGTATAAAATAGTAGGTAGAGTTGCTACAATATCTCATACCACTTCAGCCTTGAGTGCGGATTAACATAACTCCACCCTGCCCCATCTCAAAAACATTCTTTTCATCAAGATTTAATGTCACAGGCCCTAAATTTCGATAATGATTTAAAAGTTCCTAAGATGGGACAAATAGAAGTTATGTTAATTCGCACTCAAGGCTGAAGAGCCATAAGATACTGTACCAGCTTTAACCACTTTAGTAGGTATACCTACCCAATAAACTTAGTTTATAGACGGATATTTTTCATAGAAACTAAAATTTTCCTAAAACAATTTTAACTATCATGTTGTATTTACTTAAAATGAATAGAACGCCATAAAAATTAACCAGCGGTATGTATTATTAAATATCAAACCTAATTGAAAAATTAACTTAGGGAACGTGTTCCTAAGTTGGGCCAGTGTCCAAAGATGGCCACATTACCAGAACTTTAAACAATTACGTCAAAATATCACACACGTAAGGAAGACTGGAATCGCGTATATATTAATTTTTTACACAAGAAAAACTAATCCAGGGTATAATACAGGGTGATCCGCGAATATAGATCTAAATGTTGTTTTTATTATTTGGCAAATTGTTAAAACTGATAACAGATTACACCCTGTATATTGGACTTTTACAAATTTTATGTTTTTTTTCTACAAACTTAGTCTAAAACTGTAGATAAATAAAAATAATAATAAATAATATATTAAATTGAAATAAGAAAGGTAGGGCATTTCAAGATAAAGCAATGATTACTTTGATGCATCTTAGTCTTATGAGAAAATTTTCTTTGATGTATATTCTAAGAATTTTTTTAATTCAGATAAGAAAATGTCATATAATTTATAAAGTAATTTGAGAAAAGAAGAAGATTTACGTAAATGATTTACATATCTTGGAACACCCTGTTCAATTTTTTAAATGGGACATCAAAATAATATATTTTAAAATAAAGATTTTGAGCAATTTTAAAAAATAAGCTGGCACCATTAAAAAAAAAATTGATGTATGTATTTGTTATATTCTAAAAATTTAAGCGATGTCCCAGTGAAAAAATTACTTGTATATAAAAAGCTTAAAAAGGGTTAATTTTGTTTTATTTAATATTTCATTTCTATATAGTTTATTTGTTTTTATATGTAGGTAGACTAGCATTATTGGTAATTTTTTAAAAATAATACAGTAGCTGACAAAAAAATGGGGCCACAATTTGAAAATACCCAGACAACAATAGTGATACGCACGTACATTTTAAGGGAGTCAGTGACGCAGGCGCACATGATTAAAGAATTAAATTTAAATACTTTAGATCATGTTGCCAAATTTACTATATCTACTGTATGTAACAATGTAAATTATAATTATTATACAAGGCGTTAAAAAATACAATAATTCTATTTTAAAATCGCCCTGTATAAGCATACTTTTAAAGTAACTGGAATTCAGATTTTAAATGCAATACTCGTGGTGTTAGAACGAAATTATTTTTACTAAAAAAACAGTATTTTCTTTATTATGTTTAGATAAGCATTTTTATTTAGAATATTTTAAAAATGAAAAAAAATCGTAAAATATTATTTCAACACTTTTTATAATACTTATTTCTAAGTTTAACGAAGACTAATATCGGAAGTTGAGTTAATGAGTTAATTTTGTGCGTTTATTTTCAAAATAAATTAAAATAATTTTTAATGGAAGACATTTTTTTCGTTTTTTTTTTTTGCTTTTTATAACAGGCAATGCCTATAGGTATAAGGAGACTTAAAAAAATTTGGTATGCATAAAAAGTATTGAAATAAACCTTAAAATAAACAAAAAACAAATTAAAAAAGCTTACAACAACTTACCGAAAGTTAAATAATTTTTTTAAGTGTTTTTTTAACGTACTTCCAATGTTTTTACTAAGACCTAATACTGTTCATAAATAATATCAAAACGCCCTATATCAGTTTTTGGCAAATTTGAATTTGAATATATTTTCAAAAAAAAATAAATAATTGAAAAAAAAATTATGATATTTCGATTACCCCTCGCAAATCTAACAAAAATTTAACGCTGCCCTCATTTAATCTAACAAAAATTTAACGCTGCCCTTATTTTTCTACCCTAATATTAAAGCGCGTAATGTCATAATATGACATAATATAATATATATTATTACGAATTTAAAACTCATCAAGAATGGGGTTTTTACGTATACCGAGTGAGTTTCATTTATATCCACTCCCAAAATTTAGATCTTCAGATCTTTTTTCGAATAAAACGAAACTTGGTTGAAACCGAAAGTGAAAAAAAAAATTAAATGCGCCATTTTATAGCCAATGTAAAATTATATAAATCATCCAAGATTCGTTTTTATCGAATGAAGATTAATCTTAATTTTGGGGGTGGACATAAATAAAACTCACCCGGTATGTTACGGACAAAGACGATAATCCGGCCAATGACGTTATTGGCCGGATAATGATGATAATTTGGACAAAGTATTCACGTCATTGTCCGGCCATTATCGCCAATGTACAATTATCGTCTCTATCTGCAGCATACGCCCATTAATAATGTCATGTACGGGGGTAATTTAAAAGATATTTGTCTTATATTCTGAAAAGTCACTAGGGTAAAATCCTGATCTTAAATTGTTTGTGGAATTTTTGTTAAATAATGGTAAGTTGTCGTTTAAATTACAAATTTTCTTCTTTCTTCTTTCTTTTACCATAAATAAATATCACCTTAAAATTTAAAAATAAAGTTAAACAAAATACATATAACCAACTATAAAACAACAAATTAATGTATTAAACGGTATTTTTACGACAAAAAATATCAAAACGATTCTATAATACATTTTTTACGAAATTAATTTGCCAATTTTACGAAGTTAAGTTTCTAAAAAATTATTTGACAATAATTTACAGATTTTTTTACAGGAAATTAAATACTAAATTTGCGATAATTTGGGAATGCTTCAAAATTTTAATGCATACTATAGCTAGAATGCTAAAGTTTATTGATGCTAAATTTAAATGTTTTATACTCAATGGTTTAAAGATTCCACAGGCCCACAAAAAAAAGTTTGGAGTAGATGATTTTAGCGGTTTCAGTAGTTTTTCGAGTGTTTTTTTGAGGTTATGTCAAAATCGTGACGTGTAAGGGTTAAACGGGTCACGGATTCGGTTTCAGCGGGAAAAATACATAGGAATATCATGTTGGAATCCAAGACTCACAATTTTTTTTTGTGGGGCCTGTGTTATTTTATTATTTTAGTAGGAAAAAATCTTACCAGTGCACTGTGGCCATAGACTATGGCCCATAGTAGGTTAGCTTAAGCTGCATATTTTTTTTATGCAGAAAACTTTTACTTTTTTAGTTTTTACGCTTTTAAAGTGTTACTGTAAGAGCTCTGCGTTTTAAACTGCAGGGAGAAAGGTACTTTTAAATTTAGCACAAGTATAGATTTTATCATTTTTTTTAACCCGTTATTGTAAACGTTCAAGCA